>CBVK0100595834.1:0-33220 GCA_900067695.1 Picea abies | reverse complement strand
CAGAACAGTTTGGGGTTATTTTTCCCAAGGAATATTAGTTCTTCTCTCCTCGAGATCATGAAATCAGCCTTTTTATTTCTTACTATCTGTTGGTAATCTTTGAGCTTTATGTTATCCTTGTCTGATTCCTTCCACCTTCTCCTTGCCTTTTTGCATTCCTCGTCAAACCAAGCATTAACCGGAAAGCAGTTTGTTTTAGACTTCTTAATTTTTGTTCTTTTGCATTCAGCAAGTGCGATTTGAATTAAATGTGTTAATCTGTGACTGTGAAGGCCATGAAATGAGATTTCCTCCTTCTCGAAGAGCCTCTCTAACGTTTTTTTGAAGGTATTACAATTCTCTGGAGTCAAAAGAATTCTGCCATTTGAGGGATTTTGTTGAACACACTGAGTTTTTGACCCTAATTGCTTCTTTTCGGTCCAAGAGAAACTTAAATAAATTGGCTTGTGATCCGATTTTAAGTCCCAAATTTGATCTCCAATCAACACATCCTCCATTTTCCCACACAAGTTATGCGAGCAAATTGCATATTCTACTACACTTGCTCTGTTGTAAGTATTGCAAGTGAAATTACCGGACTTTTCCCATCCAGTCATACCGTTACAAATGACTAAATCAAAAGCCCCACATAGCGTAAGCAATTGTTCTCCAAAGAAATTGTAGTCTTTATCCTCTGAAATTCGTTCCCACTGATGATTACTCTCTTCTGTAAGCCAGATAGGGTCACTGTCTTCTTTGCAACAAAGAATGCTAGCTTATTCACCTGCAGTTCTAGCATTGAAATCCCCCACTATAAGGACTTCACCTAGCTGAGAATATATTGCAATATCTGTTTTTGAGGCTGCAAAGGGATCTTTGTGGTCAAGCCCTCTACTTTTGTAGATTTTTGAAACTTGCGGCGCAAAATAGCATGCTGCAATTCTGATGTGATTTCCATTTTCTGATATTTTAAGCCAGACAAATTGTTTATTTGGGTCTTCTTTTTCTAGCTGAATGAAACGTCCTTCTTTTTCTCTTACTAATACCATGATACCCCCGTGCCCTTTGCCATTTCCTGTTGCCTTGTTCCACACTGCTATCTTCCAATACCCTTCAAACAAAGGTGTCTTGCACCCTTCATGCTCATGTGTTTCTATGAGGCAAATTATGTCTCTATCTTCTGCAATAGGCCCTAACCCAGGTCCTCGTCTCCATGGGTACCCCCTGCAGTTCCAACAAACTAATCTTAAGGAAACATGGGTACGATTTGATTGCTATTTGTTTTGGCATGCAAGACTCACAGTTGAGTCTTTGTCCCTGCTTGCCCATACTGACCTTGCTTCCTCATTTCTTGCTGAGGAGTTTGTTGCCTCTTCTTTGTTATTGTTTTGTTGCCTTGTTTTGGAAGGAGGTCCAAATTGCGCTATCACAGCTTTACCTTTATAAATCCATGCTCTTTTTCCCTCATCTCTTGTTGCCCTAACTTTTGTCATCTTGTCCCTCCTTTCCTATTGTTGTCTTACAGTTAAGTCTTCTTCTAGAAAAAACCGAGAACCCCTCAAGAATTGCTTCCTTCTTAGAATGATCTCTTTATCACACAAGTTGGGAATGATGAATTTTATGGGCCTGGCCCTCTCACCGTTAGGCTTACCTACTCCCCATGCTTGACATATTTTTCCTTGCCATTGGAGCTTGTCCTTCAAGAAGTCTCTTGCAAGGTCAAGAGTACATTCATTTTTCCCGTAATCTTTCACCCCCTTGATAATTATGTTTGTTGCTCTATCATGTCTTTCTTTGCTTTCTCTATCTTGCATGTTGTCAACCTGAATGTTTCTTTCTCCTTCCCTCTTAGCAGGATTGCTAACAATTTGAGCCCAGGTTTTAGAGAGTTTTGTGGAATCTCCTTTCCTCTCTTCTTTTGATGTCTCTTCATTGTTGTCTATTTGGGTAACTACTTTCCCTTTATCCTGAGATGGCTTCGCATTCATCACCTCTGTATTCTCCACTGCAATTTTCTTCATGTTTTGCACTTCCGCTTTCATGCGTTGCCATTTTGTTTTCCCCATTCGAAGAGCTTCCTGTAGCAATGACACTTGCTCCTTCAGAACTTTGTTGTTTTCTGCTAAATCCTGGTTTTCGGCTATTATTCTATGGATTGTACAATCTCTTTCCAACTCTTTAGCTTCTACTACTTCCAACCTCTCTTTTACCTTTAACAGTTCTTTCACATAAAGATCAGATGACCAAGTGAGAGGTGTGGATGTAGGACTATATAAGGCATAATCATCAATGGCTTTTCCTTTTCCTTTAGACTTGTTGCCACATACTTGCAAAGAGGACTTGTTTGAATGTTGTTTCTTGCGAAGGACCCAATTACTTTCCCTTTGAGACCTTTTTTTCCTTGTTTGCTCCCATTTCAAACGAGCTAGCCTTCATTTTAAAATGCCCCAGTACTGTTTTGCATTAACCCAAACCCACTTTTCAGTTTTGGCTGATGAGGCAATTTTCACTTGCCCTATATCATTTGTTTCCACGAGTTCTAAAGTTTCTTGCCCCATTGTCATGATGCTATTAAGGGAAATCAAAGTCTCTGCCCAAAACTGACCCTCTATTTTATGCTTAACCCTTCACTATTTGTTGGTCTGACCGCTGAAAACTTGCTTCTCTGCCCACTGTCCCTGTTAGGCCATTGTCCCTGTACTTTATTAGCCCACTGTCCCTGCCCACTGTCCCTCAAGCTGAGCCCACTGTCTCTGTCCCTGTCCCTATCCTTGGATGTCTGCTACTACCTTTAAGACAACATGCATCTAATTCTTGTTATTGAGAGATTTCTTCAAACAGTTTGCATACATTCTTGAGGTCAATCAATCTGCCAGTCAATCTATTCAAAGAAATCTATTTCTTGCAGTGAGTTGAACAGATTGAAACGGATTCTAAATTGATTTACCAATGCAGCCCCAAATTTGTGCAGTGTAGTGCTCCCATCACCATTTCGAGAGTTCTCTGGTAGATGATCTGCGGGCAAGCTTTAATCCTCCCTCTAAAGCAAACCGCGTCCAATGTTGTGACGAAAATGCCTTGGAAACCTCAGAATGTGTCGGCCAGAAACCAAATGTCTGGACTCATCGTGAAATCTGAGTAACTAACAAATTTACAGCCTTTGTGTTTTGGATAAGATTCGAATCCGGAACAGAAATAGAATCTTTGTGTTTGATAGAAAGTATTTATTAAATTAGTGGGTTGGTTCTGGGTAGGTTAGTTGTTGGTTAGTGGACTTCTCTGAATAAATCCATGGACGTCATCGAGAAAGACTGGAATAGAGTTGATGAAGGACGACGGTCTTGAAACAAGAATCTTCTGGGCATAAACAAACCAAGGCCTTCAAACATCAAACTTCCCCAATAGAAGAAGTGGCGCAAGATTTCCAAGAGCATGACTTAACAACCTCCCTTCCCACATAAGGCAAAAGAATATAAAACCAGATTTTGGCACTTATGAATCTTATGTGCCTCCAATTTATATGGATTTTCTTATGTGCCTCTTATAGAAGTGGACAACTTTCACTAACACTTTAGTGTTCTCCAATAATATGTGATATTTAGTTTTATAGGAATGCTTTGCTAGGGTTGAGGAATGAAAACAATTATGTTGGGTGTTAGCTCCATGTTTACTTATCTTAAATTAAACAACCTATTTTCACCAATGTAGGATTTATCGCATAAGCATGAGACCTTGTAAACATTGTTGTACATTTTAGTATTGGTTGGATTCTTAATTGATTTAAGCAATATTCCTTCATGTAATCAATGTCCTCACCCATATGATCTTTGTTATTAGTACAATGTCCTCACCCATACTATCTTTGTTATTAGTGGAGTTTGTTTTTTTCCCTCTCTATCTCTCAATGATTTTCTACACTGTGATCACACTGCACAAGATTCAACGTGTCACTAATTACGCCATAAGGTGTTTCCCCACCCCAATCAATCACTGATGTTTGTTGTTTTATGTTTTGTTTTTTTGAATCTTTAATTTTTTAAATGTTGTTTATTTGTTTGTTTTTTTAATTTTTAATTTTGTTTTTTTGTTTTTTAAAATTGTATTTTTAGTTGTTTTACGTTTTTTTTTTTAATTTGTGTTTTATGTTTTTGTTTTTTATTTAATTTTTTACTACCTTTTTTGGCATTTTTTTGTCATTTTTTTCTTTTCTTAATGTTTAAAAAAAAAATTAAAATTGTTTTTTTTAGAAATAAAAGGAGTTATTTTTCATTTTTTTTAAATGGATAATTTTTCATAAGCGTTCTTCGTTCTCTCTTAGAGGCAACCTATTTTCATCACTGTTTATCTCACTTGTAATTGTTGGATCCATTCGACAACCATCAGGACGGCCCTGGCTTTTTGTTCCAATGTTGTGGATTGAACCTCAAATGTGTCAACCCCTTCATCGATCTTCGATCAAATCTCGACAAGTCTTGAAGTCTCAATACCCCCCTCCTCTAGGTTGCAGCTTCTTCGATCTAGGGCATACACTTTTCACCTATCGCCTGCATTTTTATTTCGAATAGTGAACCTCACATGTGACAACCTTGTCATCAATATATGTCCGGATCTCGAGAAGTAGTGAAGCCTCTCTTGCAGGTTGTAGCTTATTCTATATAGGTGTACACTTTCCACCTCTCACCTACATTTTTTTGTCAAGTAGCGAACCTTGAATGTGTCAACGCCGTCATCGATCTCTGGTTGAATCTCGAGAAATCTTGAAGCCTTGACACCCCTCTCCTACATGTTGGAGCTTATTTGATCTGGGGCTTACACTTCCCACATGTTGTTGCATTTTTTATATCGGATATTGAACCTCGAATGTGTCAGCCCCATCTGCGATCTTTGATCTAATCTTGAGAAATATTGAAGCCTTGACACCCCCCTCTTGCAAGTTGCAGCTTCTTTGATCTAGGGCGAACACTTTCCATCTGTTGCCTGCATTTTATATTGAATAGCAATGCGGGATAAATTCGAGGACACTTAATAATCCTGCACTAATGTGTACCATGAGAAGAGGAGTGGATGTCGTCATTTATATTACCATACATCGTTTAAATGTTCTACATTTTTACCTTTTTCCAAGCATTTTTCCCGAATGATTTCGTCCAAAATTTGACCATAAATTTAGAAAAATAGTTGGAATTGCATATTTTAGTGGTTGAGATTGCATATAATAGGGGCCTTCGAGGTTTTTGAGGGTGAAAAATCAATTTACGCATTCAAAAGCATGATTTGAGCACTATAAAATTGTGATTTTTCCAACACTCACCTTACCAAATTACGGTGATAGTCATCAGAAAAAGTCAAAAACATAGCAGGTGGCCACGGATGCCACGACTAAGAGGCACTACCACAAGTAATGGCTCCACATCAAATTGTCATTGAATGCCTTGCAATGTAAACAAAATTATGCATGTTTGAGGAGGCGAAAAATAAATTTTATAAAATTTAGAGAAAGGGTAATTTAGCTTAAGAGCTTGAGGCACAAAACCAAAGGGACCAAATGTGGTCTTTGAGGTGAAGCTAGTGATGGAATTTGTTGGGGCAAGCCTAACGCCATGATGTACATTAGTTCTAGACATTTTGGATGTGCTTGTGATAATAACCCAATGTATCCACAATGATTATATCCAAAAAAAGGAACTTGTTATAGTCATGTTCAAGGATTGACATAGAGGGGATTGCCACAAATAACCATGCTTGGTGTAGTTTTGTTTGAATTCCTCCATACATTAGAGTAGATTTACATGTCAAGCCAATAGTGCAATATATCTGCTAGATCACTAGCCACAAAAACTACAACAAAAATTTTAACACTTATTTTTAAACTCAATTTGAAATTACGCTACACAACATGGCTTTAAAAAATAAACACCACAACAAAATCTTCATTTCTCACGACTAACCAACTTCTCTAGATAGTGTGTATACTCACATATTCTCTACTTTCAATTATTTTTTTTTCTTATTTCAATGCTTAGAATTCTAAGTATCAACCAACAACTCTTCTTCTCAATGTACTCTTATTACAATAATCCATTTTTTATCAACATAACGATAGACCCCCGCACTCCAAGGCAAGTGAAGCACATAGTGATGGAAGCCATGAAACCCTCCATGTAAGGAATAAGGCATTGCCAATAGTCGCATTTTGTTTACTACTCCTTTAGGCACAATCGACACATTCTAACCCACAGGTGGAGTTCTTGCACCTTGATCTAGAATAATCTAATCTAAATGTTCACATGGTTGTCACTTATTTTTTCATATGATCCAGACTCTTGTTGAAGCCTTCTTTGATGCTTTCATAAGATGCAGACACTTGCTTTGAATCGAAGATGCATGTAGGGTGGAATTTTTCTTGTGACGTTATTCTTATTGATGTTTTCGCCATTTATCAGTTGAGAGAAGAAAAAGGGAACATGGAATAATAGGAACATGGATGTTGATGTTGTGTGATGACAATGAATGTTTACATTAGTTACGCCATATGCCCCTCTATTGAATAAGGCACTAAATACCTTACACAAATTACTACTCTTTATTGCATGCTTTGAAATTTGAGAATGTTATATTTTCCCTTGCAATGGCTTGGTTTCTTCATTGTTGTCATTTATTAATTGGTGTTTTTTGTTGTTATTACTTTTTAATGTTCACATGCATTTACTTTCTAATTGTAGTGTCAATCTCTCCAAGACTAGATTGAAATTCAATAGTTCTTTTTCTATAGCACCATTGAAAATTTTGAATCAACATCCTTAGAAAAATGTGTGTAATATTATGCATCCATTGATCGAGATATTCCTTGTCATATTTAATCAATGTGTTTTATATGTTTGTATTGTTCCGTTCTTGCTTTCGGTTTCCTTGCCTCTAATTTTTTTTATAATTCGAGAGACAAAGTAATTTTGGAAAGGTTCCCCCCTCTTACCATCTTACTTTTTCCCAAAAGCCAAAATTAGAATTATATTTTGTTGATTCCACTCACGTACTTTTAGTCATTTTTCAACTTCGACAGCTCGTAGTATTCCAATCCCCAATGGAATTTACAAATAAAATATTTCAACCTCTCCACTTTATAAGTACATACTTTTTGCACCTTAAGCGGCAATTGCTAGTTATCATCCAAGCTATACTAGTTATATGTATCTAAGTATCCAAGTCTTAATGCATCTTGCTAGGCAAGGCTTTGGTGTGCTAGTGTCATTTATCTTATACAGGAATTAAATATTGCCATTGATAATTTTCATTGAGAAAGAGAAAAGATAAGAAATTTTAACGTTGTAGAAACTATTCAAGGACAAAAAACACAATATATCCAACTATTTATCATTCACACATATACACCCACATAACACATCCCACAGAGAAAGAAAGAAAAAAAACCTTAATAAAAATATTTATGAGAAAATATCTCAATCAAAAAAACCTATTTGAAAGTGATATGGATTGAGTGAAGAAAAACCTTAACCCAAAAAATTCTCTACCACTTTTACTTCTAACTACATTTTCAATATTGTTCTTATTGTGAAATGAAACAACCATATAACTAGAATATTTAAAATCGTCCACACTTACAATACATTAAGGTACAACCCAAAACATTAAGATACAACCCTCATGGAATATTTAAAATCATCCACACTTACAATACATTAAGATACAACCCTCATAAAATATTTGAAATCATCCACACTTACAATACATTAAGATACAACCCCAAACATTAAGATACAACTCCCATAGGAACTTTAAGATACAAAGAGCATCATTTCATTTTCAAATACACTTACAATACATTAAGATACAACCCCAAAGGTGGGGTTCCTTTGGTACAAAGAGCAACATTTCATTTTCAAATATCCTCTCCATTACAAAGTTCAATAACAATATGATTTTGTTTAATGATTTGCATAGTTTCTTTAGGATATAGATTGCCATGTCTATGTGTGAGAGGTTTCATATTTACAATTGTACACTAATTACTTGTTACTTTTATCATTGACCAAACAATGTGGATGTGATAGGTCTTCGACCGAGAGAATCATCACTTCATAATTTTAACTATTCAATTGATGCCAATTTTAAAAATAATTCAATCATATAAATGTGGAAACTCTTAATGAATAGTTAATATGAGCCTCGTCACCGATTTTATCACATTCTTAATACTAGTAAAACTTTTTCGATTTATTTAATAAAATTATCAATATTAAGCTTCTTAGTGTTGTTCTTTCTTTTAGTTCTCATCTATTTGGTAAGTTGAGGTTGACAATATTGTTTAGGCTGACAATATGCTATTAGCATCTTTGTAAGACTACAGGGTAGGTCTTGTCTTTTTTTATTTTGCTGGACAAGGAGATGATTAGGTGTACTTAGTCATATTTTCAAGAAAAATGTTGTAATAACAAACAATATATATGTTTTTATGAGAACAATATATATAAATATATTAAGAAATTTTATGTTGCACAAAAAAAAGTTGGGTTATCATTCTTTTTTATTTATTTTTATATTATTATTGTTTTCATATAATTTAATGTATTACATAACATATTATAATAATAATAATAATAATCTATTTTTAAGGTCACGGTCAAGCTAGACACCAAATTGGTGTCTGAGATCCCCTTCGCCAAACAATTTTATTGGTAAAGTCTACGGAGGTATACATACCCTACCCCCTCTAGATTTGAATATGTGATCTCTTAGGAGGAAACACATGTTCTTAACCATTAGGCTCACTCACGCTGTATATAAATATTTTATTTGTTAAAAGTTTATTTTTTTTAGATATAAAGAAATAGGTTAATGGTTCAAGATTAAAAAGGCATTTGAGAGAAGTGAAAGTTGACCCCTTTGTGGACCACCACCGAGTCATTTTAAATAACATGGTTTTTCTTAAATGAATAAGTCGTAGTCTAATTGTTCTACATTTTGTTTTGTTTTTTGGGATATTTTTTGTTTAATTTTACTCGAAATCGAGCAAGAAATTGTTGGATCTGTAGATTTGAGTGGTTAATTCTATACAATCTGAGTGCTCCAAGGATTTTTCAACATGCTAAATCTATTTCTACATTCAAAAATACAATTTAAACAACAGAAAATTGTGATTTCGTACAAATTTATGTGACTGGATTTCGACAAAAAAAACAAAACATAAAACAGTTTGACAATGCCAACAAATAATAATTACGAGCCCCTCAACATTTTCAAATAATAATTATCCTACTATTATATTAATTTACACCTAAATTATAATAAGTTTTACCATCTAAAAATTTATAAATATAAACTTTATATTAATATTGTTATGTATTTTAATACAATAAATTAACCTTTTTAAAAAGTAAAGAGTTCGTTATCCATCATAGAAAATAGGGTGTAGCGAGACATGACAAGATGGATATCACCTCCACAGCCGGGCACGTGGACTCCGTTAAAATGAACATCAATAAGCTATTAAAAGTTTATAATTTTTAAAATTGGTAATTATGTTTTTTTTAAGTTTATTAAATATTATAATTAAATTAAGTAATTATGATCTATTTAACTTTAGGTATATCAAGGATTGAAAAAGATGAAAGGCAAAATACAATTAAATATCTTTAAATAAAAAAGTTTATAAAGATTTTTTTTTCCAAATAAAATTACACTTTATATTTATATTATAAATATAAATCGATTGCTTATAATATGTCCATATTTACTTGTGTCAAAAAGGCTATAAGTAATGTCAATATTTCCCATTACATCACATAGAGAAGACCTTCGGGTCATAAAAACAAACTGCATAACACATCAGAAGATAAACTTTCCAATCCCCCATAAGTAACTGGTTGTTCACAAGACATCCAAAATCAAGTGTTCAAAACAACAGGTGTCATTAATCGTTCCAAAAAAGAAGGGTTGAGCAGCCTCCAACTAAAAGCAAAAAAGGACTAATAAAGATCGAGAAACTAGAGGGGCCCCTCATGCTCCTCTGCACATTGGTAGTAAATAATCTTTTTGGGATCCCTTGTGAGTGCCTGTTTTGATAGACTATCTGCCACTTTATTGTCATTTCTATAGACATGAGCAAAGGATATTTTGTAGAAATGATCGATTAATACAGTGATACAATCCATCCAACAGTCCAAAGTAATGACCTGTAGTCGCACCTTTCCCCTCAACCAGTCAATGATGATCTTTGAGCCTCCCATAACATGTAGCTCCCAGATAGAAAGTCGAGAAGCCAATGAAAGCAAGGCCCAAACTCTAAGCAATCTGGCTCCGGTATTGGTATCGGGCCCACAGTTAAGAAGCCATTTGTAACTACACTGCTCACTGATCCTTATGACTCCCCCTGCACCATTGTTCAGACCTGTAGATGATGTCGCTCCATCAAACCATCCAACCATGATTCCCAACGCCGTATGTGAAAACCCCAATCTCCAAGCAGGTACTTTTGGAGTATGATTGTATTCCTGCAAAGCTAATAGAGATCTATGAATCACATTATGTACTCTAGGGGTGATATCTTCAAAGACCGCATAATTGTGTTCCCTCCATAATGACCAACATATGAGAGTTGGAAGAGTAGGCAAATGAAAATTCTGGGCTTTCCACAGTTTGAAACAGTCCACCAGATTACTCCCAGTCCAAACTCTAGAATAGTTTAAATACATTCTTATCTTGTTCCATACTTCCATCGTAAAGGCACATTCCATGAAAAGGTGTTGAGTCGATTCTGCTTTCTTCGGACATAACTTACACATACTTGGTCATGCAAATCCTCTACGTTGGAGGATCTCCCATATAAGTATTTTATTTTCCACCAACAACCAGGTGAAAAGCTTGATTTTCAGCGGACAATCCCAAGACCATAAGGCCTTTCTCCAGCCTCCTATCTTATAATTCCACTTCAGATTTTATGATGCCAAGTAGACATTCTTTACTGTAACCTATCCCGACATGTCTCCCCCTGTCCATTTTAAAGAGTCTGGCTTCTCTTGTAGAATAACTCCATTATTTATAAGAGCACGTCGATAGGCATTCCATTCTTCCTTTAGATGCCTGAACAATTCCAAATCCACGCTAGTAAGCCAATTAGAAGTGATCATGCCCACTTGTGTCGCAGCTTGAACCTGGAATAGGTAGTGCAGACCTTTCCTATTAATCGCTTCAATCAAATCCTTCGACAGTAATGTCAACTGTCCCATCCCCAAAATACAATCTTTTCCAATTAGGATTAAATGTCCATTCCCCAGACTCCATGCAATCCAATGCAAAAGGAGATGGAGGGATTTAATAAGTATTTCCAAGCCTGAGAGTCGTTTTCCCTTGTGATGTCTATTTTTCGTAGCTAGCGAGTAACTAAAACAAATGGTAGATACTTGTCCTTTAGCACCCGATGCCATAAACCCTCCTTCATAAGGGTCCTCCAAAGACTATTAGCTGCCAAAGTTCTAATGAAATCTATCAAGTTCCTCAACCTCCAACCCCCATAGTGCTTTGGTTTGGCTATCAATTTCCAATTGCAGAGATGTATACTCTTCTTTTTTCAGCATCCCGACCAAAGGAAGCTAAAAATAAGTGGACGAATTTTAAGGAATATGATTGATGGCAGATTTGCCAATGCCAACCAGTAGACGAGCTAACTCTCCAGGACAGCTTTAATCAAAATCAATCGCCCCCCTAAAGACAACCACCGATTGCACCAATGATTGATCTTCTTTTCATATTTTTCTATAAGCCAATGCCAATCTTCTTGTCTATACCTGTCAATCTTAAGGAAAAAACCAAGATATTTGAACCCCTCAAAAAGATCTTGAAAGTTATAGGGAAGTATTAATTTCAGAGAATCCAGGACAAGATGATTAACACCATACTGAAATAAGGTGGTTTTATGAGGATTTACCTGTAAACCTGAAGCATAATAGAGATTTTTCAAAACCCTGTTGATCTCCTTCCATTCGACTAATGAGTCATTTGTCATAATAAGAATATCATCTACGAAAAGAAAGTGTAGAATCCAAATGAGTCTAGAAACCTTAATGCCAGTCAAGCTTCCTTCCCCTTGGCTTGTTTTTAATGCCAAGCTCAAACCTTCCATAATGAGGATGAAAAGCAAGGGCGACAAAGGACATTTGTGTCTGATCCCTCTCCCGCTACTAAAAAAGTCTGTAGACTCGCCATTTATAAGAATCGCATAGGTTGATGATGTGACACAACCCATGATCTAGTTGGTCGTCATCTGCCCAAAACCACATCGTAGTAAAACCAACCTGAGATAATCCCAACTAATGCAATCGTATGCTTTCTTCATGTCGATTTTGAGGATTAATGCCTTCAACTTTTTTTCTCTGATACTATGGAGACACTCCTGGGCCGTCCCAATTGCATCAATTATTTGTCTTCCTTTCAAGAATCCAAACTACTCTTCAAATAATGTACAAGACAAGATCGGTCTTATTCTCTTGGCGATAATCTTTGATATAATCTTGTAGCAAAGATTGCACAAGGCAATCAGACGAAAATTGCCAAAATTTGTCGGTCCATTTACCTTCGGAATCAAAGCAATGAAGGTCGAATTCATGGACCTAATCACCTCCCCTGTAATGTGTGATTCTTCCACCGCTTCCAGTAAATCCTTTGCAACCAGATCAAAGTTATGAGTGAAAAATTTAACAGTCCACCCATCTGGGCCTGGACTCTTTTCTTTCGTAAAACCTTTTAGGACACCAAAACCGTCCTCCTTTATAACAGGTTTTTCTAAATTTTGTACATCCTCCTCCAACACCATTCTAGGATACAGTCTCACTGCCTCTACATGATCTACAATTATGTTATTAGTCGAAGCTTGGTAGAATGATCTGAAGAAGCGCATAGCTTCAGACTTAATAGCCTCCTGGCCATGATGAAATTTCCCCTCATCATCCTTGATTTTCCACAAGTATTTTTTATTCCGTCTCAAGCTAGAAAAGTGGTGAAAATACTTTGTACTTTTGTCACCATTATGGATCCATGTAGCTCTACTTTTCAACCGCCAACGTGCCTCATCTTCCATCAATAATTTGTTCTGGTCTAATTCAAGATCTTTTAGACGGGATCCCAGATTCATATTGAAGTCATTTTTCCAACCATGTTTTGTTAGTTGTTCTATCTCATCTCCTAGGGCAACAAGGGCTCTATTTTCTTTTAATTTCTTCTCTGCTAACCAAATCTTAGTACGATCCTTTAGTTTGGTTAACTTATATGAAATTCTCCTTTGTGCTCCAACCAGACTGTAGAACTGTGTATCGCCCCATATCAACTGCACTAAATCCCCAAATGGCTCTTCCATCAAACAAGCAAGGTTAAATTTAAAAGGGAAGACACTGAATTATATCCATGGTCCCATTGAAAGATCACAGGAGCATGATTTGAGATATAAGGGTGTACAACCCATTATCTAAACCATGTTGTATCATCTAGTGAGCCTTCAACCACATAAACTATGTCCAATCTTTTTTTAATGCAATGTGCCCCACTTCTGTTGTTGCACCATGTAGGCACTAATATCTAAGTTTGTACGTCCACCATATGATTTCTCTGAAAGAGGTCTCTGAAGAAACTAGCCAATGGATCAGGTAGTGCTTCCACACCCCACACTTCATCAATACTTGTTATAAAATTTAAATCACCTGCCATAATGAAGTCATCCTATGCTAGTAAACCCTTTGACTCTACCTATTCCCAGAACTGTCTTCTATCGGAGCAAGGACCATAAGCATTTATAAAACTAATCCTGCTTTTTTCAGGTAAATGATAACCTATCAACAAAATACCACCAACACTTAGAAATGGATTTAGCTCAAATATAACGGGATTACAAGCAACCAGAAGTCCTCCTGACTTCCCAACCACACTAATCGCATTAATACACCAAGAGTGGCATAGTGAAAACATAAAACTCCTAGCCTTCAATTCATCCATTAAAGTTTCTTGAAAAAAAACTATGTTCGGCTTTGTACTACTCAACAATCTACATAAAGAAGGCAATTTATGGGGACCGCCTACCCCTCTGACATTCAGGGATAAGAGGATCATGATTTAGCCCTTGCAATGGATTGCATGCCTCTAAGCGCCCCTATGTCAGGTGAAGAAACCGAGTGGAGTTTATTAGCCGAAGACTGACCAGATTTCTTTCGAGCACTCCTAGTCTTGATAAAAGAAAGTTCCATCCCCGATCCCTTAGACTAGGCTAATGCTTTTCTTTTTTGTTCCCCCTTACTAGTCGTTAAGCACCCAAAGATACATTGATTTTGATGGACCTCCTATCCTTGATAAGTGGTGAGGAGAATGGGACTGTCAGAGTCTCCAAAGGAAGGAATCAAAGAATCTATCACGTCTTCCAAACTCGGGACTGCCTCTGATTGAGTATGAGAGACAAGTGTACTCTCCACACAGGGAAGAGGCTCAGATGGAGCAGGTAAAAAAGAGGTTGTATCCACTACAGGAGGAGAACTAGCTGACATATCTGAATCAAATAATGATCCTCCTAAAACTGTAGTGTCCTTAGCAGTGCTATTGACTTCTATAGTAGCAGCCTTCGCCAAAACATAATTCTCTAAAAATTCATGTTCCCATGTAGAAATTTTAAAATATGGGTTAGGCCAGAAGGACCTACACTTACCGATTAGGGATCCCGAAAGGTCGTCCCCTAAGTTCTATGTGCCTCCAGAAAAATAGGCACCCATTGCCTTTGGTTCCTCTTCAGACATATACAAGTTCATAGCTGGATTTTCCTCCGCTTCATCATCTACTTCGTCACCAACCCAATTTAAACAGTCTCTTCGTAGATGACCAGTTCATCGACAATGTGTACAATGAAAAGGTATACCCTGGTAATCTAGGCATTGTACTGATACCTGACCCCTCCATTCAAGTTCCAACGTATCCATCAGATCTTTTGTTACATCTATGTCCACTAAAACCCGCGCCATGCGCTTATCCGGTGAATGTAAAACACAGTCATCTACTTTAATAAACCAGCCAATAATGTTCCTTATAGCAGTCATAGCCTTTAAGTTCCACAGGTTAAGTGGTAAACTTGGGAGTAATACCCACACATGTCGATGGCTGAAATAGTCAGTTGCAGGGTCAAAACCTATCCTCCATCTCTTCATCATGAGACTTCCACCTTCAAAGTCCCAGAACCTATTCAGAATAAGTTCAACATCTTCGGGAGATTTAAAAACTAAACCAATCCACCCATATGGCAAAGTTAAGAAGTCTGGCACATATCCAAGGATAGGAAACCAGTTACTATGCATCAACTCTGCAAATGATAGTTTGCTTCTGGTCTTGTAGGCAAAACGCCCAACGAGAGCACAGAGGGAGAGTCGGCATGTTTCCTCCAAGCCGACATCCATATCGATAACCACGCGTCGTATCTGTCTTTTTGGTTTCCAAGCCCTTATAACCTTTTTTTTGTGAATGTCCTTAACTCTCAAATGCTCACGACTGGTATTTACAGGTTTACTAGTCGGCTTATGAATAATTGGAGTAAAGCTTGGATTAATCTTAGTATCTGAAACTGAACCAGAGCTCCTCTGTAATAGTCCTAAACTCACACCATAATCGAAAATGTCATGGTTCATATCCTTTCCAACTTCAAGAATGTTCGTATCTGCCACCCTTGGGTATTCTAATGAGGAAGGTTGTTGTGCATTAATTGCTTGTGTTGATGTAGCATTTAAGATGCCCCCACCACCTTCTTTATTAGTCAACGCATCTACCATTTTAAATAATCTTGCCCGTTCCCATTTAGCCTCATCCACAGTGCCCATAAGCGCACTAGCTTCCAAAGAAATAACTATATTTCTATCCACCCAATGAGAAATCATTTCCTGGACCAAAACAAGTCAGAGAAACCGTTGATGTATGACTCCGAGAACTTCGCCTATGGAATAGTATTTAAGACACAATAAATGATGATGGAACCCTTATTACTCCCCTCCCCAAGCTTCTATAACTGAGTCAAGTGTCCTCCAACCACTACACAATAACTAATGCAATTTCTCCCCTAACTAAACTAAAAGAAACTTCTGGGCCAAAATCCAAACTAGACCTTCTTCCCAAAAAGCCTCTATCATGGCCAAGACTCCAAGACAGACCCTGCAATAACTACTTACCAGTTTCTATATATAGTAATCCACCATTAGAGCTTCGAATGGAAGTTCAAATTATTACCATATCCATCCATTCTCCACCTCTGATTTTCGCATCACATCCCCTAGAGCTCAGTTGAGTCGATGCTATGCCACGGTCAAAAGTCTAGGAAGATGAGATTCCTTTAAATTCAAAACTCAAATTTTTATACTCATAAAAAAAATTATATTTTAAAAAATTGGATTCATTCTTAATAAATTTTAAACTTAAATAAATTTATATTATGTAGTTTTAATTGACTTAATTGTGGACTATCTTGTTATGCTTAAAATCATTGTGGAGGAATATTGCTATAATAAAAAAAATCTCATATATTGCTTTGTTGACTTTAAAAAAATATTCAACATGGTATCTATAAGTAATCTCTAGAATATATTAAAAGAGCTAAAAGTTCCTTTCGAATTGAGAGTTATTGTGACAACGTTATACAAAAACATCATTGCCAAGTTTAGGAACATTGAGGGTTGGTAGAAATAAATAAATTATAATATAGGAGTTAAGCAAGGCTCTCCCCTATCCCCTACTCCTTTTTTCATATACATCAACAAGTTAGATGGTTCTTTGGAAGAAGTAGGATATGACGACACACCTTTAGCTAGAATAGTCATCATCCTTCTCCCTTATGTTGATGATATTGTTTTTATGGCAAGGAGTCACTATGATCTTGACAATCAACTAAATATTCTCAAGGATTTTTGCTCTAGTGTGGGTATGAATGTTAACACAAACAAAACAAAGGTTATTATAATCAAATCCAAAAATATCACTTACGCTAATTTCATGTATGATAATAACAACTTGGAGCAAGTGACTTCATACAAAAATCTCGAAATAGATGTCCATCAAAAGCTTAACTAGAACCATAGCATTGAGAAAAGGATAAATGGAGGGTGGAAAACTTATTATGGACTTGAAAATAATTGTAAATTAACGAACCTCTCTCTTTGGGATAAGAAGAAACTCCTCTTTGAGGCTCTCGTCATTCCTGTTATCGTATATGGTTGTGAAGTTTGGGGCTGCAACATCTCTAGAGAAATGTGGAGAAAGATGGAACAACTCCAAAATATTTTTATAACTTGTAATCTTAAAATTAGAGGCAATACACCATATTCTATCCTTCTCATAGAAGCAAGTCTTTCTTGTTGGGAATGCGTTATATTCTCTGCATGGTTATCTCCACCGCATATTTATCCATATAAGGAGTTGTAGGGGGTGTGGTCCACCCTCCCCCCTACTCGGGAGCTCCGAGGTGGAGCCCTCGAAGAAAATAAATTGGGTTGTTTTTGGTCTATTTTTGGCTTGCTTTGTGTTTTTTTATCCATTGTAATCTAATCCTAGTTAAAGGATTAGGGATTAAGGTTTTGGGATGCTACAAAATACCTAAATATTATATTATGTATAGTCAAATTAAACAAGATAGAGGTGCAGCTCTAAGGTTTGTTAGTTTTGTTAGTTTTGTTAGTTTTCTCAGTTAAAGGTTTCTAGGGTAAATCTTTATGTATTGTTTGTATTTCATTGTTGTTCTTTCTGTTTTGTTTAAGAATATGCATGAATTGTTTTACTTAAAAGGTTTCAAACTTTCATTTCTCCCATTGAGAGCATGGATTTGACTATGTACTTAATGTACAAGAACAAGATAAACAACATGGAAGACAAGAGACGTCCTAAGGTTGCTTCAAAATCTAGTCAAAACTACATGGTGCTCAAGTGGGGTTGGCATAATGATGCCAAGTCTTGGCTAAATAATTGAGGTATCAAGGAAAAGGTCACTCTTGTATAATAAAGATAATATTAAAAATATCATTACGTCTAAATTTAAGGAGAAATTGTGGTAAGATAAAGAATAGAGGATAAGAGAAAATTAGGATACTACGAGGAGGTGATCAACCCTAATCTAAAAGATCACAAGTATATCTCGTTTTTAACTATAGTAAAGAAGAAAATCAGCATTGCTAAAATAAGAACAAACTCTCATGAGCTTCATAGTGAAACATGGGGTTGGACAATTCCTAAAATGCCATGGGTCGAAAGAATTTATCATCATTGTGGCACAAAGAGGGTTGAAAATGAAAATGTTTTCTCTCATATTGTTCTACATATACCCACAATAAATCTCAATTTCAAAATATTTGCTTACAACATCGACCTTCTTAACATTTTAACTCATCAAAAATATGGTGAGTTATGAATGTTTCTCTTAAAGATTTTCAAAAACATAAATAAAATTTTAAGGCAATCAGAGCAATTTCTTATTTGTTTTTAAAGGTCCAACAGATCAATGTTGGTCTCAATGGAAGATAATAAATCATCATCATCATCATCATTAAATTTGACAATAAAAGTTGAATATTCAAGAGAATAATGTAACCCCCTGAACAAGTATTTAACCACTTTCCTTGCTATGCTTTTTCATTCTTTTGGGGTATAATGATCAAGTCATGAAGTCATTCATCCATACAAATGTTTAAGATGATATTCTTATTTTATAAAACATGCCCATACATGTAATACATGATGGATAAACAGAGCATATAAATCTTAGATCATAGCATAAATACTTACTTTAATACATTGAGATAAATATTTAACTCTTATATTTTATTAATGTAAGAGAAAATATTTTGCCAATTAATCATAAGATAATATCATCTCTTTAGCCTAAAAAAAAATATGTTAGTTCTTTATTTATATTGGGAAGGAGGGTGTAAGAAGACCCATGCACATGAAACAAGATAGGTCTTTTATGGGATTGTTGCCTACGACTAGGTAGATTAGCATACACAAAGATACTACCTCTACTAGAATATATGAGGGTGGGGGTGGGGCATATATAAGAGAAATATGGCCCACTCCCACCCTCTTATATATGAGGGTAGGGGTGGGGCATATATAAGAGAAATGTATAAGAATACATTTCTCCTCTTATATATGAGGGTGAGGGTGGGGAAAATATAAGAGAAATGTATTATACATTTCTCTTATATTTTCTCCACCCCCACCCTCTTATAAGAGAAATGTATAATACATTTCTCTTATATTTCCCCAACTCCCACCCTCATAAGACACTAATCTATATTTTTTTTCCAAAAATCCATAAGTTTATTTATAGTGAACAAAATTACATAGTCATATGCCACTTGACATTAAAAAAGGTGCTCAACAATCCTTTAGAGCAAAAGCTATTTTCCTACTTTCCTTTATTTTATTACAAACAACAAACTAGTTATCGTCTCAAAAAAATTACGTAAACAGTTACACATATGAACATTTTATTTATTTTCTCAAAAAGTTACAAAAATAGTTACATCATTTAAAAAGTAAAGATATGGTCAATCCTCAATCATGATAATTTGAAACATTTATTTATATTCAAGGTGCATGTGTGAATTTTGTAGAGTAACCATCATGTAGAATGGAAGTGATCCAAGTCCAATCCAGTTTGGATAGTTCGTCCACTATGCTATTCATTTCCCTGTAGATGTGAGACAGAGAGATATGTGAGAAAGTTTTCAATTGCATATGTATATCCTCATAAAGGGGTTGTAAGGTCAAGTTTTTCATTTGAGCTTCATTTCTAATCCATTTGATGACTAATGGAGAGTTACCAAATATTTTTATTTGTTGGACCCGTGTTTTTGGGCCAGCTGAAGAAATAATTTAAGTGTCATACCCTATTTGAAGGATATGCAGTGTGTGGAGAAGAGATATAAGATTTTGTTTGCACCTCCTTTGGGAGGGTTTCCTTGCAATGCTCTATCAAAGTATGTCTAAGGGATATTCTTATTTATTACTTCTTCGATGGGTTCATGTCTGGAATGTTTTTCCTCCACCTATGAGTAATCATTTAGGATGTTGAGAGACTAAATCACACATTTGATAGGGAGGGTCTATTTTCCTTCTAATATGCTTAGATTTATAGCAAGTCGCACTCCCTAAGCTATTTTGAGGGGAAGGGATTTGATCTTTTAGGTATATGTTCTAGAGTACCAATATCTAAAGGCTTCTTCTATGTTTCCTCCTAGCCATACATTTTTCATCCCTTCCATGCCTTCCACTTATTTCCAAACTTTTTTAGTAAAGGAGAAAAACATAATTAAGTGTTATATGGTTTCGTTTGTTTGTTTTCATAAGTTGAACAACATGGACCATGAGATTTCTTCTTCTAAAGTATCTCTCAAGTAGGAGCCTTAATGT
The DNA here is from genome assembly GCA_900067695.1 of Picea abies. Taxonomy (NCBI): domain Eukaryota; kingdom Viridiplantae; phylum Streptophyta; class Pinopsida; order Pinales; family Pinaceae; genus Picea; species Picea abies. The sequence continues at coordinate 12,811 of CBVK0100595834.1, read as the reverse complement.
TTAAAATCATCCACATGAAAATTTAATTTTTGGAATGACACTTTAGTTTTCATATAATTATCCACCACCATGCTTGTTTGTTGTTGGTGCATGCCTATTTTGGGGGAGAAAAGCCTATTTTTGGCACATACCTATTTTGGGCGAGAAAAGCCTATTTTTGGGCACATGCCTATTTTGGGAAAGAAAGGTCTATTTTTGGAGTGTGTGCCTTATGTGGCGGAAAAACAACACGCAGAAGAGGATGGAAAAGCAGCACGCAAAAGAGGACAGAAAAGCAGCTTGCAAAAGAGGAAGGAAAAGCAGCATGCAGAAGGAGGAAAATAAGCATGATGCGCATGCAGACAGACCTAGCCATGCTAGGGTTAGGGTTTTGGACATACATGTAATGGCTATAAGCCAATAGAAGAGTATAAATAAGGCCTAGGAGGTCTAGTAGAGGTTGGTCAGTTGTTCGTTGATTTATGGATTAGTAGGTTGTTGGTCGATTGGTTTGAGTAAGCTAGTTTTGAGGGTTAGATCACATGTTGTGGAGCCCGGTGTGGTCTAGTCTGCCTCACAGAGGGTAATTACCCTATTTTTTTATCGTAATCCAAATGATGTAATGCATGCAATGGAAATCTTTATGGACGTAGCCCGGGGGGGGAACCACGGTAAATCTACTGTGTTTATGTGTCATGAATGGTTATTTTATTGTTATGTTACTTATCAGTTAAGAATGAATGGTTAAGTTGATTATCACAATATGCATGCATAGTTTAATGAATGAATACTAGAAGTAGATGAATGAATAATAATGTTAATGCACGAGGAAAAGGATCAGATTACAGTCCCAATCCCTTCCTTGACTGCAAACACCTAAGTATTGTAGTCCCCCATAAATTTATCTCGGGTGAGACTGCATTGTGCACTATGTGCGCAGCGTTGCCTTGTAGTTTACTAGGAGGGCTGATAGTTTGAGGGTTTTTTTGGAAACCTTTGAGATCATAACATGGGTCAGCCCAAGTCCAACAAATGGTATTGTTGTCAGCTAGAACTGAGCAGGAATGAGTGCAAGGGATCTGTTGAAGAACAACAGAGAGAATGAAATTGTAGAAGGGAATGTTCAGGCCATGGAATCCAACGAAGGCAGAAATTGAAAGATGGTTAAGGACAAAGGAACTCAAGTTTGCACAAAAGGACAACATAAACCCTAAATATACAACACACAAATATCTCGACCAATATGTGTTTAGCAACTTGCATGAAGTATTTTTCTGCGAGTTCCCGCGTATGTTGCAGGAGTGGTTATTAAGGTTGAATGACAACCATCCTATGAATCAAATCAAATAGCTAGAATGGCATCCTGTGGCGATCGCGCAGTTGCAGCAAGTCAATAATAAATTTACGCGTGCAATAGATTTTTGGTTAAATAGTATTATTGCAGGGTTTATCACTGAATTTGCAGTTGATACTGCGAAGTTGTACAATGTTGCAAAGTAGGATTTTATGAAGGGACCCAAAGGTAGGTACATAAAATGACTATATACTTCTATCAATATTTTATTGTATGACAAAGGTGTGATGACCATGGAATCTAACAATTAAACCTCCTTGCATGCATGGGGGAAGGGGGGAAGCACTGACAGGAATCTGAGATATGGAAAGCTAGTTGGATAAGGGGAATCAGAAGGAGGCCATGGACCCAATCATGATAGACAAAGACCAAAAAAATAAAATAATGCAAAAATATGGAGCGACGGGCAGCGGTAGACCCTACCAATATAAGAAGAATAACAAAAAGAGTGTCATAGTCAACAGAGAGGGCTTGGCTAGCAATGAAGAAGAGGTAGAGGATCTCTAGGATTTGGAGAATATTGAGGGTCCATGGTCGGGAACAAAAAGAAAATCTCCAATCCATATCACAGTTAGTGTGGAACCTACAACCCCTTGTGCGACTAATACACCTGAAGGAACACAAGGTTTTAGACAAAAAAAATTAGTAGAAGAGGGGTAGCAAGTCAAGGTTCCAATAGGGGACAACCAACTAGAGGTGTAAGTTCAGGAAGTAACATTCAACTATCTACACCACATGAATTAAATAGTTCAACACACTTCAAAATGGAAGGAATAGATTCCATTATTAGATTACCAGAGTTTTGCGGCGAGGCGTCGGAGGACCCTGAAAAGCATTTATTTATCTGTGAAAATATCTGGGAAGAAAAGTAGGTCGCAGATGAGGATACAAAATTCACGCATTTAGCTATAACACTCAGACGCTGCGCACTAGACTGGTACATGAGCCTTGATGTAAACATCCCACAAGGAGCACTAAATACTAATGCAGAGGTGAAAAAGTTTTTGGTAAATGAATTTTAGAAGCCAAGCTCACAAGACTAGTACATGAACGAAATAATCGAGATCAAGAAGAAGACAGGTGAGTCTATATGGGAGATTGATCAAAGGTTCAAATGTATGAAAGGTAAGTTGAAGTACTCTATTACTGACATGCAGTATAGGCAGTTATTTGTGAACTCACTATTGCCACACGTGAAGTATCCCTTGAGATAGCAGAAGTTTCAAACTCAGGCAGAGGCTCTGCAAAAAGCCCTGTAGCTGGAAGAAAACCAATATCAACAGACAGATCCAACAATATAAGAGTTGAAAGAGAATCTCAAGAATCTGACATTTTAGTTGAACCAGAATAAGGGGAAAGAGAAGAGAGAATTTGTTTGGTGTACGTTATGCAGGACAAAAGAACACCATAAGAATGAATTTCCAACCTTTGTACAATACTTGGTAGCAGGGGTGCCAAACCCCTTGCCAACAGGAGGACCATGGTGTGAAATTTGTAAGACATACAACATGATCCATATCATTCTCCAATGATGCAGATGTATACGACACTGCCACAAATTTCTTACTATAATATTTGCAAATAAGTGGGTCATGATGACAAGGACTGCAGAAAAATGGAATTTATGATAGAAATAAATTCAGACACCTATAGGGTGCAAGAAGAGATGATGATAATCCAAGTTGCATCGCAGTTCAATAATGCGCAACCACAATTTAATCTTGTGCAGTTGTATTACAACAATGCGCTACAGTATAATCTCACACAGTATAACCAAATACCCCAGTACAATGCACCATGAGAAGACAGAGGTGTATTCAGAGGTGGAGGTCGGGGCAGATGAGGATTTGGACGAGGCAAAGGGCCAGTAGTATACCACAATTGTTAACAACTAGGACACTACGCAAGAGACTGTCCACTTCCACCTGTGACATGTATGTATTTTCACATAGCAGACCACAACACAGAAGAATTCCCAACACTATTAGGAAAAATACAAGAAAAAATGAACCAGAACAATCAGAATATCCAGTGGATTTCCGCAAAAGCCAAGGATGATGGGAAGAACATCAACATAGTTACTTGAGGAGGATCCAAGATGGGAGCTGATGCAACAAAGAAGGATCCAGCTCAACACCAGTGGGTCAAGAAGAACACTAAGCCACAGAAGCATTTTGACGCGCAGAAAAAAAAGGAGAAATTCAAGGAAGCCAAACAGGAGATTCTAAAAGAGAACATTTCATCTACATCAATTGTGCAACAAGCTCAGGATCCACCAATGTACGAGATGCCACCTTCAATGGATCACACCAGCAAAGGATAACCTTTAGAGAAAGTAAGTAACATAAAGACTTTTATACAATCCTATGTTAAGTTATTAAATGATCCATCATCCATTAAGGTCTTACAAAACTTGCTAGAAAGATGCAACACAGAAGTAGAAGGGAAGTTAGAACAAAAGACATATAATCATCTCCATATGGTAAGAAGAACAAGTAGGGAATTTAGGTTAAATGCCAACATTGGGGGTTTCAATATAGGAGATATCATACTTGATTTAGGCTTTGAAGCATATTCACTCACCGATGGATTCTCGGGTTATCATCAGATCAAAATAGCTCTTGAGGATAAGCATAATACTATATTTTCTACATAGTGGGGATCATATCAGTATACAATTATGCCTTTTGGATTGAAGAATGCACTAGATAGCTTTTCAAGGGTGGTCATAGTTGATTTTAAATAATTCATACGTAATTTTTTAGAAGTATATCTGGATGGCTAGATTGTTTTTAGTCTTTTGAAAGATCATGTAGAAGTATTAAGACTCATGTTGGATAGGTGTGGGCAATGACAGATTTCATTAAACATCAAGAAATGTATTTTCAGCACACCCTTTGGGATATCGTTAGGACATGTGGTATGCAGACAAGGGTTACTGGTTGACCCTACTAAGATTGTTGTAATTGTGAACTTACCACCACCAAAGTCAGTGTGCTAGTTAAGAGCCACGCTTGGACATACAAGATACTACAGGAAGTTTGTCAAGGGGTATGCCCGGATTACCGCACCGATGGAAAAGCTGTTGAGAAAGGACAGCACCTATTTTAGTGTTTCTTGATTGGGAAAAGACATTTCATGTGCATGTAGATGCATCAACAATAGCACCTGGAGAAATTATGGCATAGCCAAGAGCATGTGACTTAGATCATCCTATAGCCTTTGCAAGCAAGAAATAATTTGAATCGGAGCAGAATTACAACACAGCAGAAAGAGAAGGCCTAGCCATGGTGTATGCACTCTAGAAATTCATACATTACTTATTGGAAAGCATTTTAAAATGTTCACATATCATTTTGCCCTCAAATATCTAGTCAACAAGCCAGTGTTGGTGGGGAGGATCTATAGATGGTTATTATTGTTCCAGGAATTTAATTTTGAAGTAATAGTTAAACCAAGGAAACTAAATGCAGGACCAGATCACTTATCCAAGATAATCAATGGAGAAGAACCTACTAACTTAGAAGACAACTTCCCTAATGCACAAATATTTTCATTATAGATAGTTGATGAGTACTTTGTTGATATCATTGAATTTTTTAGCATAGGGATTGCGCCAAAGGATTTTAGTACCACGCGAAAGAAAAAATTGGTAGTCAGCACTACAAACTATTAGCTAATTGCAAGTCATTTATACAAGCTGGGCACAGATAACATTTTGAGAATGTGTGTGTTGGAACCAGATGAGCAGAAGTAGCACCAGGCAAGGATTGCAGCATAGAGACATCAACGCACTTCTTATTTGAGAAAATTATTACAAGATTCAGATTTCCCAGGATTTTGATGTGTGACCAAGGCACCCATTTTATTAATAGTACCATCCAAGCTATGACTGAGGAATTTGAAGTCTATCACCAGAAGAGTACACCATATCATCCTCGGGAAAATGGGATGGTAGAAGATTTCAACAAGATTTTGGATAATGCGTTGACAAAGATCTGTAATGTTAATAGAGATGATTGGGATTTAAAAATACCAGTAGTATTATGAGCATACAGGACTACATGCAAGAAGTTGACAGGACAGACACCATTCAGATTGGTGTATGGACAAGAAGTAGTGATGCCATTAGAATTTTTGGTACTCGGTCTCCGCGTTGCATCAATTACAAATATGAAATAAAGAGGTGTAGTACAAGAAAGGTTAAATCAAATGATGGAACTGGAAGAAGGCAGGAATCAGGCAGGATTCCACCAAGAGGTGTATAAAGCAAGGGACAAACCCTTGCATGATCGACACATAAAGAAGAAGATCTTTAAGAAGGCATACCTACTTCTCCTCTATGACAACACATTTTTGCAACATCCTGGTAAGTTTTGAATGCATTGACTAGGGCCATATGAAGTGATGTCACAAATGGAGGATATGTGTAGTTAAAGGACTTGACTGGAACATAATTGCAAGGAATAGTGAATGGTAGTCGAATGAAACTATATAGGGATAGTCGACCTACTAACTCTCAGTAGTTGTAGTGCAATAAGGAAGCCCTATGCATAGCGTACTATAGTAGAAATTAGGAAAGAAAAATTACAAATATACATAAATAGCATAAAAATAAGGAAAATACAAAAGAGGAGGAAGTTGGTTGACTAGTAGAAAATTGGAAAAAGTTGTCTGCAGGAGACGGTGAAAGTAGCGCGGGAAAATTAGACACTGCACGTAACAAACACTGGACACTGCGCAAATGCACGAAAAAAGTGAAAAATACGACAAAACATTAATTGGTCGGGTCTATAAAGAGGGAAAAACACGAGTAAGTATGACACTTAGCGATTTTTTAGAAAAGGGAGAGTTTAAGAGTGCAACCTAAGAAAAATTGTACAAAGCAGAAAGAAATTGACCACTTTGTATCTAGCATGACACCTCCAAAGGCCGGTTCCCCAAGGAGATATACTAAGGTTACTCGACAGGCCAGAAAAAGGAAAGAATGAATGACAGAGCCTGAGAACGTGGTCAAATTAGAAGACGTCCCAACCTCGACGACTAATTCGCTAAGCCCGATGAAGGTAGAGAAGGAAACCTCGACGATTGCATAAGGAGAAATGGGTCAGAGCTCTAAAAACCCAAATGGCAGCACAAACCCTAATCTGGAAAAACCTATCAAACTTGAGGGAATGAAGGAAAAACAACAGGGACCTGGTGCAGAGGAGGTATTGGTCGATAATATCATAAACCAGATGGATGTCGAGGAGGAGGAAGAATACATGGATGAAACAGCGGCAGAAGGCCACTAGTTATCTGCCATAAATGAAAGGCATCAGACGCAGCAGAGATCACACTCCCGTACATCTCGGACGTTGTGGTCACAGTCGAGGATATGCTTGGGAAAGTGCCAAAGTTGAGATACTCTGACCATGATGTTCGAGACGCGATGAAGTTTCTAGACCTTTCCAAGGAAACTTATTTGGCAGACACGAGGGAGATAGGACCCCTAGGAAGACCCATCATGAAGCCCGCATAGTGGATAATAGGGCTCTACAATTTCGGTATCATGAACCTCTTGGACATACTGCCCTTTGGGTGCGGTAAGAATGTGGGACTGTGCGTCAAGCAGTTATTGGCCAGGGTACATGGAGGTATCATGTGGATGGATATGCCAGTCCCCATTGATGTGGAATTTATATCCAATATTAAAGGGTTTCCCATTGTTGGTGCACAACTCGAAGAGTACGTACAAAATAAAGCGCGAGAGAAATAAATTGTGGAGATAGTCAAAGCACACTTTGGAACAACCAAAGGGAACCAGGGAATAGTCCTCAAAGACATCAATGATGTTGTAATTTGGTTCGCTAGCAAGCTAATGGCTTCCAAGTTATTGAGGAAGTGTAGGAAAGAAGAGGCCCTAGCAGGAGTCATAGCAGTAGTTGCGCAGTGCGTAAAAGGGGTAATGTTTAGTTGGGAGTCGTACCTATTAAACCAATTTCTGATTGATTGTACAAATGCACAAGACAATGGCACTAAGTTCCATTATTCCTGGCTCCTCATCCTCATCTCTTTGGTATCTTGGAAGGAACCAAATTTCTCTAATTTTCTAGACCAGAAGGAGAAGTGCTACGCAGCAAGATACGAAACCCTCTGACAAGCCAAATATACTAAGAATCAACAAACAAATAATGTAGTGTTTACCATGGTTCTGGAAGACATACAATAGAGAACAACAAATGTATGGAGGATTCTTGTTGAGGTGGTCTAGGAGAACTAAGGGATTGTCAAGTTTAATGCATCCAAACATCACTAGTGGATCCAAGCCACAAGGGACCAAAGAAAAAATGTTTGGAAATGCAGTATTGTGTATCAAGGGAAGAGGTCGACTAGATCATCAAAGACTGGCCCATGCAATGGAAGGTGCAAGAAAAAAAAAAAATTCAAACCCAAGGAAAAAATAGAGTCAGGCACATCAACAAAAACAAGTAGCCCGACTAACAACACTGGAAAGGCTGTAGAAAGCGCTCAAGCATCAGGGAGCAGCGCAACAATGAAAAATCCAAGGAGGAAAGAAATAGTGTCAAGGGAGGAATTCAAGGGTGATGAAAAGAATGGAGAAACCTCTCAGCTCGAAGAGGAGGATGCACAAAAGAAGAAGACTGGGGTGCATCCCTCACAGGCGAAGAGAACTGCAGCACAGGAGGAGGAAATATGCAAGAAGATGAAATACCATAAGAAGCCTCCAGTCATCACCATTGCAGAGGACGATGTCGAGCTAGTGGTCATCAAAGTCTAGGACAAGGGAGAAGATGTCATATGTGCAGTCGAGTCACAGAGGGAGGATATCATGTATAAGTTGGTGAAAGTACATGATACTCTTCAAAGAAGACACAACAAACACGTGCACAAAAGGAACAAGAGGAAACAATGGAGATAGTGGTGCAGGGTAGCGACACATTCAAGGTCACATAGAAGATGTTGCAATTTGATGAGGAGACAACATAGAATCCAGTTGGGGACATAGAACAACTTGAGTTGGTTATGGCATAGATACCTACAAAGGTGTTATACAGGCTCCAAGCATGTGTGATGCAAGAAGTCCAATCTAGAGCCCTCACAGATGCCACTAAATTGGAAGTTGGTAGGGAGGTTGCAAAGGTGTTACATAATACGTTTTTACCAGTTGACTTTGGAGAAGGAGGAGGAGAGAAAATGTGTAGACAAGTTAGAGAAGGGACTAACAACAGTCTATAACAACATCCCAGTTTCCGTGTAGGATCCAGAAGATACATCGGAAGGAAACTTTCAGAGGATTGCGTAGCTCATGGTGAAATATCAACAGGAGATCACAGAGCTCATGGAGAAATGGACTCCCGCTACACCTCCTAAAGTCAGAGAGCAAAGAGAACAGGAGGCTACTGCGCACATCGACAGTATTACACAAGAAGCTAATGTCATCGAAGAATTCTATGATAAGACTGCTCAGATGTGGACCAGTATGGAAGAAGTCGAGAAAATCCAACAATTTGACTAGAAGCAAGAGAAGATAATTGTCTAAATTCAAGATTTAAAGAAACAACAGAAGGAAATGGCCATCCTAGAGAGGATGAGGAGTGCGCAGGATATGAAGAACTTGCAGGCAGAGTTGAAGGTTGCATAGGGGGACAAGCAAGAAAGACAGGGTTAGTTGGAGCCACTACAGCATGAAGTAGAGGAGATAATAGAAAAATGCAGGCAAAGAAGAGGAAAATAGAGAAAATACATGCAGAATGAAAAATAGTGCTAGTAGAGTACATTACAATGCAGAGTATGGAAAAGATAGCAGAGCAGAGAACCCAAGTTAAATAGAAAGGCATTCAATTGGAAAAGGTGTTCCAAGAGTTTCATCTAGCCATCCAATGTGCAAACTAAGGCACAGTGGCTCGAGATGAGCCACATGTCAATGTCGGGGGTCTGTTGGCGCAAGCCTATTTTGGGAGAGAAAATCCTATTTTTGGGTGCAAGCCTATTTTGGGAGAGAAAAGCCTATTTTTTGTCACATGCCTATTTTGGGAAAGAAAGGTCTATTTTTGGAGTGCGCGACTTATGTGGCGGAAAAGCAGCACGCAGAGAAGGACAAAAAAGTAGCACGCAGAAGAGGACAAAAAAGTAGCATGCAGAAGAGGAAGGAAAAGTAGCATACGGAAGGAGGAAAAGCAGCATAACACACATGCAGACATACCTAGCCATGTTAGGGTTAGGGTGTTGGACATACATGTAATGGATATAAGCCAATATAAGAGTATAAATAAGGCCTAGGATGTATAGTAGAGGTTGGTCAGTTGTTCGTTGATTTGTGGATCAATAGGTTGTTGGTCAATTGGTCTGAGTAATCTAGTTTTGAGGGTTAGAGCACAGCATGTGGAGCCTAGTGTGGTCTAGTCCATCTCATAGAGGGTACTTACCCTCCTTTTTTATTGTAAGCCAAAAGATGTAATGCACGCAAAGCAGATTCTGCAAAAAGATAAATAAAATAACAGAAGAGACAAATATTTGTCAACATAGCCCCAAGAGGGGTGAACCAAGGTAAATCTACTGTGTTTATGTGTCATGAATGGTTATTTTACTATTTTGTTACTTATTTTTTAAGAATGAATGGTTAAGTTGATTATGACATCATGCATGCAGAGTTTAAGGAATGAATACTAGAAGTAGATGAATGAATAATAATGTTAATGCATGAGGATAAGGGTCAGATTACAGTCCCAAACCCCTCTTTGACTGCAAACACTTGAGTATCAGAGTCCTTCATAAATCTATCTCGGGTGAGACTGCATTGTGCACTCTATATGCAACATTTCCTTCTGGTTTGCAACTTCTTCGATCTATGACATACACTTTCCACCTATCGCCTACATTTTTATATCGAATAGTGAGCCTCACATGTGACAACCTTGTCATCGATATCTGTTCGGATCTCGAGAAATAGTGAAGCCTCGACACCCCCTCTTGCAAGTTGTAGATTCTTCTATCTAGGTGTACAGTTTCCACCTCTCACCTACATTTTTTTGTCAGGTACCGAACCTCGAATGTGTCAACCCCATCGTTGATCTCTGGTCGAATCTTGAGAAATCTTGAAGCCCGACACCCCCCTCCTATAGGTTGGAGCTTCTTCAATATGGGGCTTAAACTTCCCACCTCCTATTTCATTTTTATATCATATAGTGAACCTTGAATGTGTCAGCCCTGTCAACGATCTCTGATATAATATTGAGAAATATTGAAGCCTTGACAACCCCCTCTTGCAAGTTGCAATTTCTTCGATGTAGGGCGAACACTTTCCACCCGTCACCTTCATTTTTATATTGAATAGCAATGCGGGATAAATTCAAGGACAATTAGTAATCCCCCATTAATGTGTACCGCGAGAAGAGGAGTGGATGTCGTCATTGATATTAACAGACATAGTTTAAACAGTCTACATTTGTACCTTTTTCCAAGCATTTTTCCCGAATGATTTCATCCAAAATTCGACGATAAATTTAAAAAAATAGTTGGAATTGCATATTTTAGTGGTTGAGATTGCACATAATCAGGGCCTCGCAGGTTTTTGAGGGTGCAAAATCGATTTACGCATTCAAAAGCATGATTTGAGAACTATAAAAATGTGATTTTTCCAACACTCACATTTCCAAATTACGGTGATAGTCGTCGGAAAAATTAAAAAACATAGCAGGTGGCCATGGATGCCATGACTAAGAGGCACTACCACAAGTTATGGCTCCACGTCAAATTGTCGTTGAATGCCTTGCAATGTAAACAAAATTATGCATGTTTGAGGAGGCGAAAAAGAAATTTTATAAAATTTAGAGAAAGGGCAATTTGGCTTAAGAGCTTGAGGCACAAAACCAAAGGGACCAAATGTGGTCTTTGAGGTGAAGCTAGTGATGGAAGTTGTTGAGGCAAGCCTAACGCCATGATGTAAATTAGTTCTAGACATTTCGGATGTGCTTGCGATAATAACCCAATGTGTCCACGGTGATTATATCCAAAAAAAAGGAACTTGTTATAGTCATGTTCAAGGATTGACATAGAGGGGATTGCCACAAATACCCATGCTTGGTGTAGTTTTGTTTGAATTCCTCCATACATTAGAGTAGATTTACATGTCAAGCCAATAGTGCAATATATCTTCTAGATCACTAGCCACAAAAACTACAACAAACCTTTTAACACTTATTTTTAAACTCAATTTGAAATTATGCTACACAACATGGCTTTAAACAATAAACACCACAAAAAAATCTTCATTTCTCACAACTAAGCAAATTCTCTAGATAGTGCGTATACTCACATATTCTCTACTTTCAATTAATTTTTGTTTTCTTATTTCAATGTTTAGAATTCTATGTATCAACCAACAACTCTTCTTGTCAATGTACTCTTATTACAATAATCCAATTTTTATCAACATAACGATAGAACACCGCACTCCAAGGCAAGTGAAGCACATAATGGTGGAAGCCATGAAACCATCCATGTAAGGAATAAGGCATTTCCAAGAGTCACATTTTGTTTACTACTCCTTTAGGCACAATCGACACAATCTAACCCACAAGTGGAGTTCTTGCACCTTGATCTAGAATAATCTAATCTAAATGTTCACATGGTTGTCAGTTATTTTTGCATATGATGCAAACTCTTGTTGAAGCCTTCTTTGATGCTTTCATAAGATGCAGACACTTGCTTTCAATCGAAGATGCATGTAGGGTGGCATTTTTCTTGCGACGTTATTCTTATTGATGTTTTCGCCATTTATCAGTTGAGAGAAGAAAAAGGGAACGTGGAATAACAGGAACACATATGTTGATGTTGTGTGATGACAAAGAATGTTTACATTAGTTACGCAATATGCCCCTTTATTGAATAAGGCACTAAATACCTTACACCAATCATTACTCTTTATTCCATGCTTTGAAATTTGAGGATGTTATACTTCCCCTTGCGATTGCTTGGTTTCTTCATTGTTGTCATTTATTAATTGGTGTTTTTTGTTGTTATTGCTTTTAATATTCACATGAATTTACTTTCTAATTGTAGTGTCAATCTCTCCAAGACTAGGTTGAAATTCAATAGTTCTTTTTCTATGGCACCATTGAAAATTTCGAATCAACATCCTAAGAAAAATGTGTGTAATATTATGCATCCATTGATCGAGATATTCCTCGTCATATTTAATCAATGTGTTTTATATGTTTGTATTGTTCCTTTCTTGTTTTCAGTTTCCTTGCCTCTAATTTTTTTTTGTAATTCGAGAGACAAAGTAATTTTGGAAAGGTTCCCCCCTCTTCGAGAGACAAAGTAATTTTGGAAAGGTTCCCCCCTCTTACCATCTTACCTTTTCCCAAAAGCCAAAATTAGAATAATATTTTGTTGATTCCACTTGTCATGTACTTTTAGTCATTTTTCAACTTCGACGGCTCGCATTTTTCCAATCCCGTGAGATCGGAAGAG
>CBVK0100595821.1:0-39245 GCA_900067695.1 Picea abies | reverse complement strand
GGGTTGACTCCCTCTAAAATCTAGCTCCTTCTGAGTTGGTACTTGGTGGGACCACCTGCCTCACCACTGGTGGAGTCATCTTCTTCTCTTCATAGTATGGCTTATCAATTGGTAAGCTTTCGATTGGAGTCATCTTCTTCCTTAAAGTAAGCTTTCGATTGGTATTATTACTTTCATAAAGTCAGGTTAGGGCATCAAACATCTCCTTCGATGTATTCAGTTATGATACATTGGGTATTAGATGATCCTTGATTGAATCTATCAAGATCCTCTTGGCCTTGACCTCATTCTTCTTGAACTTTGCCTTTGATTCTTCGTCTTCGGATTCTGGAAGCATCTTCTTGACGTGATCCAATAATTCATTCTCTTCTAGAATGAGAAATTTGTGCTTCCGGGATCTAAAGCTATCTGCTCCATCCAATCTGTCTTCTACTCACATACTGGTAGACATTTTTCGCTGATAGAAACCCTAGCACTGAAAAACCTTGATTTTTCAAACTTCACCAAACTGCACATTGAGGGTTTCAGGGGGTGTGCTAGGTTAGGGCGCACTACTCTATACAATAATTATTCCCAACGTCCTTGGGAAATCTCAACGAGCTTGACAATGTATTGCAGTTGTAGGGTACTGCAAGTTGTCGTTTTACCGAACTTCCTTTCAGTGGTTAAATTGTTCTGAAGATAACCAACTCTAAAACCATGTTGGATTTTCCTTATTTACAGAGCATTAGTGTTACTAGTGTTCTTTTACTTCATTACCGTTAACATATATATCATGTACTGAGCAATAACAACATAAACAAGAGATAGAAAAGAACACAAGATATTTATCCTGGGAAAACTCCAAATGGGGGAAAAACCCAGTAACCTTTCTTAGACAAATTTCGTTCACAAAGCAAGTCCAATCAGATAAACCCTAGCACAAGCGCTAGCTTAACCATAAATACCACCCCAACTGCAGCAGCACTACCATACAAAGGTAGCGCACATCCTCAAACAGTAGTGCACAAGAGAGAGATACCAAAACACTGAGCAATAATAAATTGTGCAACAATGGCTACTACATCACCTTCTCCAAACTTGTGCCTTGCTTATGTGTAGTTGGGAAAGCGTGAGTGGGTGAAAAAATGAGCTAAGGCTCCTTCTTATTTATATTCTTCCTATCCTTCTAGCTGGGCCGACTTCTCTTTTGGGAAGGTGTCTTTTCATTATACTTTATTCTTCTGGGCCAACTTCTCTTCTAGGGTATTTCAACATCTATCTAATGGATCTCTTGTTTATGGAATCTTCTCTGCATCTAAGGAAGGTCATCCAGGAGGGAAATATCCTCCCGCATCTACCAAAACATCAATAGTTCTTACATTTCAGGTCTTTGGAGATTCAGAATTATCAATCGGATGGATGAAGGGTGAAAGTCTCTTCAATTTGGTAACTCAACTAAGAGATCTTGCTAGCACTTTCAATTTGATTTCCTTTGATCTTATCTACAGGGAATCCAATGGTGAGGTAGAATTCTTTCAAAAGCAGGATTATCTAGCCCTCTTTTTCCAAGGTTTAAAATGAATTTAGATCAAGGATTGTGGTGTCATCCAAGTCCTTTATATTCCAAAGTACATAATTTTGGCAGATGCTTACTTTTTTGTTGTTTAGTGTTGACTCAAGTTTATATTTAAAGCTATATGTATATAGTACAACGTGTATGACAAGGACTATTTTTTGAACTAGAAAAGTTCTAGACTATTTTAAAGTGTATGACATTTGAAGGAGCTAGAGGTGTTTTGAGGGAACTCTTTTAAGTTTTGTTGAAGAATGTATTTCATTTCTCCTTGAAATATAATATGTTTTTATTTTTTCAGAGGAAAGAAAAATGGTGATACAATTAAAAAATTGTGTTAAAGACATTAACATGTCACTCGTATGTTTGAATTCTTTTGGCATCTATTGTATGTAGTATTATTTTATATTAAATAAAAATACATTTTTTTCCCATAAAATTAAAAATATATATTTTAACATGATGATGATGATGATTAACATCCACTAAGACGGAATTGGTCTATCGGACCTTAAGAGGGTAAGTGATTACTTATGATACTTTAGAATTTTGTTTTTGTGCTCGAAAAGCATTAAGAGAAGTTTTCCAAGATTGCCATAGTTTTGTTGAGTTAAGAGGTTAGGAAGGTTGGTAGTGTGACAAATATTTTGAAAATGTGATCTAATCTCGGTATACGTTGGACAATCTAAGAGAAAGTGTTTTTCATCTTCAACCTTATTAGTGTCACAAAGGTGACACACTCTTTCATCCCATGGCATTTTAGGAATTGACCAATGCCCAGTTTCACTATGGATCTCGTGAGAATTTGTTCTTATCTTAGCAATGCTTATTTTTTTCTTTACAAAAGAGACAGATAATTTTGATCTTCTAAATTAGGGTTGATTTGATGATAGGGCGTACTTCCTTTAATTTTGAGATTATAGGTTACAAAATTATTTTGTATTTGCTCGATCTTTCTCCAGGATTCACAAGAGATACTACAGCCCCAGACTTCACATCCATAAAGAATAACAGGTGTAATGAGAGCCTCAAAAAGGAGTTTCTTCTTATCCCAAATCCAAATATTGGTTGAATTACAATTGTTTTCAAGCCCATAATAAGCTTTCCATCCCTCAATAATCATTTTCTCAATGTTATAATTTAAGTTGAGCTTGTGGTGAATATCAATTCCAAGATACTTGTATGAAGTCACTTCCTCCAAGTTGTTGTTGTCATATACGAAGGTATCATAAGTGATTTTATTGGATTTAATAATCAAGACCTTTGTCTTATCAGTATTAACAGTCATACCCATGTTGGAGCAAAAACCCTCGAGGATTCTTAGTTGGTTTTCAAGATCATGGGGTCTCCTTGCCATAAGAACAATATCATCGGCATAAAAAAGAAGATTGATGACTATACTAGTTAGAGTAGGACCGACACAACCTGTTTTTTCCAAACAATCTTCAAATTTGTCAATGTATATGCCAAAAAAGGTAGGGGACAAGGGACAACCTTGTTTGACTCCAATATTGCAGTTAATCTCTTTCGACCAGCCCTTGGTGTTTTTAAACTTAGCAATAACGTTCTCATACATCCTTATTGCATCAGCCCTCAACTCGAGAGGCACTTTTATCTCTTCCAACATATTCCAAAGGATTTTCCTTGGAACCATGTCAAACGCTTTTCTAAAGTCAACAAAACAACAAAAAATATTGGTTTTAGTATTGCAAAACTCCTCTGCAATGATTCTAAAGGCAACAAGATGGTCCACAATTAAATGATATCTCCTAAACCCGATCTGGCCTTTAGCTCTTTTACCGTGACTTTCTAGCCAAAGGATAATCTTCTTTTCCAAAATAATTCCATAAAACTTGGATAAAATCGAACTAATCATAATGGTCCTATAATTAGAGGGAATGTTTCTACCCCATTTTTAAAAATAGGAACAATGAGGCTTTGCGCCCAGGGTTTAGGGAATCCATGCTTGACTGTTAAATTGAAGAGCTTGTGTATGTGAGGGATAAGGATAGGCCCTCCGTCCTCCAATTTTAAAAATTTCAGCTTGGTAGCCCTCAATGTCCTTAGCTTTCCCATTTGCAAGCCACTTAACCTCGAACTCTATGTCATCTAAACAAAAAACTATATCCTCTGTCGGAACTGTTATGGAACAACTTGTAGGTTGGGCAAATCCCGACCCAACCAAGGAACAAGTGCTACAACTATGGGAATCCTACACCCAATGTCACCTTGATGTAGGTCTCGTACTTCAAGGGTGACTAGGTCACTCTAGGGAGGCAATCTCGGTGACCCTAGGGGGATTGAGATGAAGATGGAAGGAAGTAGAAATGGAGCTCATATAGGTCAAGTCTAAATGGAATGAAGGGTAGGGATATGATGCCTTGTAAGTCAAGCAAAGGCTGCCCCACAAGTGTAGTGATTTTTCGGATGATTGTACCTGCTCGAGACACAAGAAAACACACCTTGCAAAAGTATATGTTAGTTGTATCAGAAAGTTGAGCTTCTTGTCCCTAATTTAAAGCAATAGATGACAGTATAAATCAGAAATAAAAATATACTATAAGCTACTCAATAAATGCTAAGAATCAAGTAAAAAAAGAAAAAGAAAAACTAGCACTAGCTAAACTCAAGGTGAATGAACTAGTACTCTTAGCATAAAAGATAAGGTTGTTGTAACATTCAATGTATTACAACAAGAAAAACAGCCACTAGAATCCCCTCAAAATTTTCCAGAAAATGCACTAGGACAAATAGAGTAAGTGTGCAAAATTTGAGCCAAAACCAATGGTTGAATAAAGAGTTATTTGAGCAAGTATGTTAGGGTTTCTGCAGCTTTAATGGTTGAAGATGAAAATTTATAACAACAACGATAAGTATCCCTTATATGAGGACACCCTAGTGGTTGTGAGGTGCCCAAGGCAGAAGGAAAACAATCCACGTTTGCAAAAAGTAAGAAGACTGAAATTCATGTTTTTCAATGCAATAATTTATATCTCCAATGCAACAAAATATGACTAGTGCATTTATTATTGGGTTAATGGAGTCACAAGGAACTTAGAGAAGCCACCTCCTTGGAGGTGTAAGCCCTTTTACTTCCCAAGGCAAGTTTCTCTAAGCTAGGGTTTAAGCTAAGAGAGTTTATGCCCTTATACTTTTCTTAACAAACCCTTGTCAATGAGATGAAGCAAAAATGGTTAAGACTATGGTGGGGGTGTATGCTCTTATACTTCCCACCTAGTTCCTAGCATAACAATACTTGACTTGAATAAAATGATAGCAAGAGAGTAAAAACCATACCAATATCAAGAGAAATGATAAGACAATCCACCACGAGCTAGAAAATAACCTTCCAAGGCTAGCACATCACTTCTTCCATTAACCATTCAAAATTTCAGCTATACACAAGTGCATAAGAACGAAAGAGCTAAGGAGGCCGAAAATTTCAGACTAAAACCTCTTGTTAGAGGAAAGTTATGATTTGATTTGAGATTTTATGATCTCTATTTATACAAAAATTAGCCAACATGGCTTGTCCAAAAAATAAGCAGTAAAACAAAAGATTAGGGGTCAACAACCCTAATCTTTCCCCCTTAACACAATAATATTAAACAATTCACTTAAAAATTCATCTTTTGCATAAATTAAACCCTAATTAAGGATGATGTCACCCCTTTAGGGAACGTTTTTCCACTTTGAGAAAGTTGTTGGTGCTGGAGAAAGATGGAAGGGCCTCCCAAGGCCATGTGTAAAGCATCTAGGTTATTTCTTCTTGGTGAAAACCCTCTTCTCTTCAAAACGTTCAAGTGCAAGTGAGTGGCACCTCACCACCAAGCCCAAACCCCCAACACCATGATGTCGTGCTCAAAAGTGGAATGTTTTTCCCCTCCTGGGAAAATCATTTAGCAAGCAATGGGTGCACTAGGTCATCCAAGTCATCATCAAGGTCGTCCAAGTCATCTCTCTCTTATCTGGCATGTGGGCCCCTAGCATCAAACCTGTGGGCTTGTAGCCCCATGGAAGCCCAAGCTAGGCTTGTTCTCCCAAAACTATACACCGGTGAGGTCCTGCAAAAACAAATGGAAACACCCTCCAAGGATCTCAAGTCATAACATCATGGTAAGTGGATTCAATCAATAAGCAATTCATCTAAGCATGTGCATCAAATATTACCATATCATACAACTAATAGCTCAAAGACACTATGTGACTTGTCAAGCTTAAGTATGGGAGGGTTGACAAGGTATCATATTGGGCAGATCTTGCCTTAGGTCAAGTAGAGCCTTCAAGAGGTCCCTCTCTAAGCCATGTAGAGTGGAGGTGGATGGGGTCAAGACCCAATGGGCATAAGTCTTATGACATACAAGGCGTCATAGTGTCTCATTCATGGGTGCCTTTGTAGAGGTTGTGTAGTACCTTCGTCCACAATGCACTTTTTCCAAGCCCATTATTTGTTGTTTATCTTTCTTTCTTTATATTTTCTTTAGGACATGGAGAGGTTGAAGGCCATTGCCCTGGCGTGGTGACCAGAGGGTGGCAATGTCACCCACAAATGCCTAATGGAAATGAAAAGGTTGGCTCGTGATGAGACCCCCTTTCTCTCGGCCATACAACTGAGAGTCGTTGCCCTAGTTTTGACCAGATAATGACAATGTCATACCACTAGATCTTTTACCCAACACCAACCCCTCTAGGCCTTTAGCCCCTTCTTCCCATAGAATGAGGGACAACCCCTTCTTAGGTCAATACACCCTAAAATCCCAACAGATAAGGAAACGGAGTGGAATAATGATGGAAAATGGTAAGTATGGTTGAGAACGGCACGATGGCTAATTAAGGGATTTCCCAGTATCAAACTCATTCCTAAAGAAGACCACTTACTAGGGCACATTGTCAACCACTTAGGTGAAGCAGGGCAAAAGGCATAATGTCCAAGCACATATCATGAAATCTAGAGCAATCTAAGATACAACATAATTAAATGGCATAGGTATTGAAATGATGCTTACCATAATACTGACTTGTACCTCATGGAGCAAGGCCCACTGCCTTCTGAAAGCCAACTGGTGTAGTGGATGCCATCTGTAAACCTGTGATCATATGTGGTGGTGAGTGGGTTTTTCTCAACTGTGCAAAGCACACTGATGGTCATGTAGTCTCTCGACACTCCATATCTGCAACATGAGGACCTCGAGACATCATCTCCTTAATTATCGACAAAATGGAGATAACATGAACAATAAGAATGTTGTCCATGGCATTAGAGAACTCGTAAAGACTTTTAGGTAGGAATTCCAGTCTCTTAAGGGAATCATATTATTTTCTTTAGTATTGCAGTTTAGAATTTGGCTCCAAAACTTCTTTGGATCTAGCCTAGATAGTTGTAAAAGTTGTTCTTGCATTTTATTGATATAATACATTTTTTCCTTTTAATTAGAGATTTGTATGTATTGATCTTATTGAAATGACTCATTAGAAGCATCCCTAATGAATTTCCTAGAAATTTTACAATATTTATCATACCAAGGGTTGGTCGTTTTATTATTCTTTTTACAAGACACCTTGAAAGAGAATTTGTTAAAATAAATGAAAAGGGTAGTTGTAAAATTATAATAGAGATCTTCAATATTGTCCTTATAAGTTAGGAGATGTAATTTACTTCAATGGCGCTCATGTTCATGGAAAAGTTTAGAGTTGGGGTTAAAGGTTTATGATCAGAGTCTGGTTCAGGGTCATTTAAAAAGTTAAAAGTTGTTATTTGGTTAGAAACGAGGATATCAGAGATCACATAAATCTACGACACTACTACCTAGCCCATGAATACAAGTCATCTAATTGGAGTTTGGCCACTTCATTACTCCATTGCAAACTATTAGGTCTTGAGAGCTGCAGAGCTTGACTAACTTTATACAAAACAAATTCTCAATTAAGTCTTCAGAGCTTTGTTTGTAGTTATTAGATAAAACGAAGTCATCATCTAGCCATAAAAGATTATGGTTGGAATCAGTGCTTAAAAGAGTAGCTTGTTTAGTTGCAGTCCTAGCACCAAAGTCTCTTAGCAAGAGGATACTACCTTCATTTTTCAAACTATAAATATCTCGTTCTAAATTATTATAGGAACAATTGTTATCTAGATTTTTTTTCTTATAAAAAGTAAAATTAATAGGTGCAAAATAACAAATTGTTATATACATCTTCTTAGCATTGGTGTCTAAAATTTCTATCCAAATGTATTGATTGAGAGGATCAATCTTATGAAGTTGAATGTGAGGAGCAATGTTCTTTCAAATATAACAAACTATGCCTTCTATCCCTCTACAATGAGACTTTTTGTTCCAACCACAAGACAAATCCTTCTAAGTTAGGGACCTTAGACTCTTCATGCTCACAAGTTTCAACTAGACAAATAATATCAATATCACTCGGGATCCAACTTATCATAAGACCTTAGCACCATGGAAAGCCACAACGGTTCTAAAAAAGGAATTCATATTTATTATTATCCTTCTGGTCTATATCCCTAACAATAATTTTTCGATTTCTAATTATTGTCAATTTTCCTTCTTTCCTAGCTTCTTTTACTTTCTGAACTAACTTCCTTAATTTAACTTGGTCTTCGGGAATTAGGTCTTAATTTATAAATATTTTTGGCCTTTTTAAGCTCAAAGATTTAGAATATGCTATATTTATGACCATTACAACTTACTTTGACATGAATCAACATATCTTTGTGATCAATTATTTTTCCTAGCCTCTTTGCTTCTACGAGGTAAGTTGTGTATCAATTTGTGATTTATTATTTAATTATTCTTTTACTATTGCTAACGTATCCTCCTATTGTTCTTTTATACCAAAAATTATTAAGTTCAAGGTTATTTTATTACGCTAATGGTCCAATTTGATTAGCTTATTCATTTCCTCTTTGATCGGTTTAGTATCCAATTTATTATCCACATTACCGAGGATAAAATTGTATCTTTAATTCACTCTTGAACCCTAAGAATATGTAACTAAGAATCTATCCTCTATTTGAATTTGAATGATATCTTTGAAAAGTCTAATTTTTTTATCAACAATTGCCTCTATCTCTATTTGGAGTTCAACATCTCTCTAATGATTCTAACTCTATTTAACTTTTAACATCTCTCTAATGATTCTAACTCTATTTAACTTTTAACATCTCTCTAATTCTAAATAATTTTCAAGTGATAGAAAATCTCTTATCCACAAAGGAAAGATTCATGATCAATTTGATCTTAAGCAAAACCTTAATCTTAAAGTTTATATATTTAACATTAATACTTCTATCTTTTAAATTTAAGATATAGAACAATTCACTCATTGATTACGACATATTTTTTAAATTTTAAAAATCCAAACATTTTTGAAATTATATTTTTCTACAAAAATAAATCTTTGAATAAAAAAATTGAAAGATATCCACTTTTAAAACATTCACAGAAAAATGTGTTTATCCGATTTTTAACATTCTTCATAAAGCATCTTCTTTTTAAATATTCATATTTTGAATTTGAAAAAACATCTTTTTAAATATTCATATTTTTGAAAAATTAAAAAGTTAAACTCAATTGATTTTTTAAATATTTATATTTTGAATATTTTTGAAAAATTAAAAAATTAAACTCAATTGATTTTTTAAATATTCATATTTTGAATTTGAAAAATTATAAAGTTAAACTCGATTGATTACTAATCTACGCTAACAACAATAACCATAACATTCTTATCTTTTGGCTATTAATATTTATAAATATTCATTAGAATAGTCACTACAGTAAATTTGTAAAATTTATGACATTAAAAAAACTCCTATCTTTTACATTAAATTTGTAAAATTTATTACATTAAATTTTATGATTCTTCATTGAAAAATTTAATTACAATTTTCTTAAATAAATATATAAAACATTTTATCATTCAATATAATAATTATAATTCAAAAAACATTTAAGATCAACTAAAAGTCACCTAACATTTAAACCGATATAATAATTATAATTCAAAAAACATTTAATATCAAAGAAAGGTCACCTAACCTCTAAGCCAAACTGCTTTTCATATTACATTTTAAATAAAGATCACCTAACATTTAAGCCAAGCCAAACTGTTTTTCATATTAAATTTTTAGAAGAGTGGATGAATTACCTCGAAAAAATAGAATAATTACAAATGAGTGGACTTAATGGTTAAGAACATGTCTATGTGTTTATGTGTTTCCTCATATGAGGTCATACGTTCAAATCCAAAAGAGGTAAAGTATGTAACCAAATTGTTGCAGAGAGGAAGTCCCTTGTGCCACAAAGAGGTCTCATACAATTTGGAAATTTAGAGTCGTGTGACCTTAAAATTAGATTATTATTATTATTAAAATCTAAAGTAAAGCTCGATTATAATAAATTAAGTAGACTTTGTCTAATGTTTAAAAACACGTCTTTTGTTTCCTCCTAAAAACTCATAAGTTCAAATTTAAAGGGGTAGAGTATGTACCAGCTCTTGTAGACTTCAATAATCAAATCACTATAATCACTAAGAGACTTTTGTCCCACAAATAAGAGACTCGTACACCCCATACACCAATTTAATATCTAGTAACCTTAAAATTAGATTATTATTATTATTATTAACTAAGTAAACTTGAATTGTTATCACATTGATTAATTTAATAGGAAAGTGGGTTTAATCGAAGCGCTCGCAGGTTGAAGCTCATTGCGGCTCTGTGTTTAGGGTTTAGCGATCGTGGTTGTCAAAGCCTTAATGGCTCCCTCTGAGGGAGGGGATCTGCCCCCGAGATCCTCGTCCTCGGACCTGCAGGCCTTCTAGGCCTTAATCTCGTCCTACGCAAAAACCTCCAAGCCACCCCCCTTAAGATTTGTGAAAAAAATTGTTGAAATTCCTAAGGTGACCGTCTTCGCTCCCTCAACGCAGCGCCTTGCTCTTAGATTGGTGGACAAAGGATTGACCGGGCAATTTACCAGACTCTGGCCCTCCCCAAAAGCCATGCACCTCTGGCTGGAAGCGAACTAGCGCAAGTTGATCCAGGGACAAATGTCGAGAGCCTTTTGTGGTAAGGGATTCTATGCGGACCTTATCAGAAGATAAAGATCTGATATTCTGAAGCAGACCTTACTTCATGGGTGCAAGAGGAATGTACTTAAATAAGTGGACTCATGATTTTAGTCCAGAAAATGACATTCCCTCAGTTGTCCCTATCTGGATAAGACTGCCTTTCCTTCCCCTCCATTGTTGGAATGACAAAACCATAAGAACCATACAAAACACTCTAGGAAAGTATATCGATCGAGCTGAACCACATAGGGTTTACAGGCATGTGTCGGGGCCTGCCTGGAAGTAGATCTAGAGAAAGGACTCCCATAAGCAATACAATTGAATCTAGATAGTTGGTCTTACATCCAACGAGTTGACTATGAACAAATCCCCTTCAAATGTAAATCTTGCCACGAATATGGTCATTTAGCGAAATCCTACCCACAGGCCAAAGAAACGCAAGATCAAGATCCAAAACAAGACCAATGGAAACAACCAAAGTGGAAAAAAGCAAATGGAAAAACCTAGTCCATCCCAACTCGGAACCAACGGTAAAACCCCCACATCCAAAAGAAGCACGCCCAGGATCTCCACACAAAGGAGAATCGAGTCATAACAGATACGTTGGTCTCAACTTAGAAGGAAACACAAAGGAAATCAGGGAATCCCAGGAAGAGAATGACAGACAGGGACAAGAAGAGACAGGAGAAGGGAACAGTAAAGGTAAAGAAAAAGAAAAAGAAGTCTTGGACTTGAGTGGGGATTCAACAGTAAAATCAATCCCCAGCCAACCCCGAAGATTCCAGAGATGTCAAAAGAGGAAAGAGAGGACACCTCAGACAGTGATTCTGATCTAGAACTAACTCAACCATCCAACGCAAAGAAACCTCGAAGAAAATCCCAAAGGAATAAAAGAGAATCAGCGACAGACATAGAAAAAGAACTAGGCATCCAAAAAACAATAGAGGAGACACTGAGAAAGAAGGAAAATCTGGAAAAAACAAGGCAGCCCATCATCAGGGAGCAGCTTCACAACGCTCAAAAGGGGGAGCACCAAAATACACTGATAAATGATGAAAGTTGTCTCTTGGAATTGCAGAGGATTAGGAAGCAGGGTCAAAAAAGAAGAAGTTAGAAAATTGATACAAATAGAAAAACCCTCAATCCTCATGCTCCAGGAGACAAAAATGAGGGAGCAGGAAACCCTCAAAGATCTTCAAAAAAATTGGAAAAAAGTGAAGGAAGACCAGTCAATTCTAGAGGGGCAAAAAAATTGGAAAAAAGTGAAGGAAGACCAGTCAATTCTAGAGGGGCTTCGAGAGGAATAGGAACTTTCTGGAATGCTTAGGGGCACGACCTAAGAGATCAGGTGCAGACACAGTTCTGGCTAATGGTCACTCTCCACAAGAAAGACTCGGGTACGCAATACTCCATAGTAAATGTTTATATGCCCAATAACTATATAGAAAAAAATGAATGTTGGCAATCCCTTCTGGACCTAGCCACTGACAATCCCCCCAGAAACCTTATTATTGTTGGAGACTTCAATACAACCAAAGGGACAAAAGAAAAACAAGGCGGTTCTGTCGTGAGAGATCAATTCCGGAAAAGGTTGGATGACCTTATCTTGGATCTGGATCTCTTTGATGTCCCTTCGGACAAGGGAATGTTCATTTGGAATAATAGAAGAGTTGGCCCATGGCACATAGCGGCAAGGTTGGATCGCTTCTTGATCAACGGCTCTCTTTTGGCACTTCCAGACAAATCGTGCTTCTCGAACCTCCCCTGGGCAAGATCAGACCAATGTCCTATCACACTGCTCTTTGAAACCCAAAAAAACTAGGGCCTCATCCCCTTCAAATTTAACCCCCTTTTGTTGGATCGCCCTGAGCTCATCTAGTCCAATGCTCAAACATGGAATCAGTGGATCTCCACTTCACCCAATTACATATGGGAGAAGAAGTTAAAATTGGTAAAAGAATTCCTAAATATCTAGGCCAAAAACTCGGTGCAAAGCAACGCCACGGACAACAACTCGGAAATCTACAGGGGGAAATGTAAACCACTAAGATCCAGCAAAATCACATCATAAGGGAACAAAAAATACACAAAGAATATATGCAAGCGCTAGCAGAAGAGGAAATCACCTGGCGCTTAAAGTCCAGAAGCCTATGGTTGAAAGCAGGGGACCAGAACACCTCCTTCCACAAACAAGCAAAAGTCAGAAATTGGGCAAAGCAAATCTCAAAAATCAAAACCCCAGAAGGGGAAACCCTTCAGGATTTCAACCAAATCAAACAGCAAGCTTCAATGCACTTCCAAAAATTGTATACCACGTCTAGTAGGGCTGACAACCAAACGGTAGATGTTTTCTCAAACACATCCCCAGTAAGATTACAGAGGAAGATAATACGCATCTGGACAAACCAATTGAAGAAGTGGAAATTCTAAAAGCTCGGATTCAATTCCATGAAGACAAAGCCCCGAGTCGAGATGGCTCCACTCTCCATTTCTACAAAAAATGTTGGCACATAAATAAAAAAGACTTCATAAGGATGATAAGATTTGCACACAAGGCAAAAAGGTTGGGAGGGGCCACCAACTCCTCCTCCTTAGCTCTCATTCCAAAAGAATTTGGAGCCTCTTCTCTGGATCGTTTCAGACCCATCTCTCTCTGCAATATTTCCTACAAAATCTTCTCCAAAATAATAGCCAACAGGGTAAATCCACTACTTCGATCCCTAATCCTATCAAGTCTAGGAGGATTTGTGGCAGGCCGTTAGATTTGGGACAACTTCATCCTAGTTCGAGAGGCAATCCACGCCAGCATCTCTCGAGGAGAATCAGGTATGGCAATAAAACTCGATATGGCAAATGTTTTTGACAAGGTAGAGCACAATTTCCTCTTTAAAGTCATGGAAAAATTCGGTTTCAATCTAAACTTCATTTCCTGGACGAATTCTTATATTGCCTCCCCTTGGATAGCACCCCTCCTAAACGAAAGACTTAGCCCCTTCTTCAAAGCATCTAGAGGTTTAAAACAGGGCTGCCCTCTCTCCCCCCCTTCTCTTTGTGATCATGGTCGAATCCCTAAATAGCAATCTTGAATGGGAAAGCATAAACAGCACTATCCCAAGTATCAAAATTGCCCAAGGGGTCAAAAGATTGAACCACTCCCAATTCACAAATGACACAATTATGAGCGAGGCTTCAAAAATTCTAGCCAAAAGAATTTTGCAAGTTCTGAACACCTTCCTTCTAATTTCAGTAGGGCTCCTGAACAAAGAAAAATGTCAGATTTATGTTTCGAATGTAGATGCAAGAATCAGAGCGGGAATTGCTCAAATAATGGGATTCGCCATCACCCAAGACTAGAAAACCTTCAAATATTTAGGTCTCCCTCTGTGCATTAAAGCGCTCCCTGGCAAGTTCTGGTATTTGTCTCTTCAAAAGGTTAAAGAAAAGATGGAATCTTGGGGGTCAAGATGACTCAACCCTATAGAAAGGGTGGTTTTGATCAAATCAGTCCTCTCGACCCTACCCATTTTTCAATTTTCTACCCTTCTAGCTCCAAAGGGAATTCTAAAAGACTTGGCGCAGCTCATCTGCAAATTCTTATGGCAAGGAGGAAACTCTAATCACAAAAAAATCCACCTGGTAAACTAGGATACAGTCACCTTGCCCAAAAAAAGTGGGGGACCAAAAATCAGAGACCCCAAAGTCACCAATATAGCAATGGGCGCTAAACTTCTCTGGAGGATAGTCACAGGAGAAAAGAATTGGTGGAAAATGGCTCTCATCAAAAAGTACGGGATGGGCAAAAGAAAAAGAAGCATGGATAAATCTCAAACCATCCAATCAGGATCCCAAATCTAGAAATTAATAAGGGTCACTACTCCTTTTTTTATAGAACATCTTTCCTAGATCCCGAGAAATGGAAAAATTATCAGAATCTGGCAAGATCCTATCCTAGGGGTGGACCTCATTTCCTGTGAAGTGGAAATTTGTGATCTAAAAAGATGGATGCTTAATGAACACAAACGTGCCCTCTATGATATTTATGTCTGGAACAAGAATGGCAGCTGGAAGGATTGGGATCTGGGGAGAGTGCCTGAGTACTTGACCAACCAAGCGTATCGTCTAATCTCTCTCATGAAAGGGGCAACCCCCATCCTTAAAACCACTCCAGACAGTCGGGATGGGGTATAAACGGATGCTCTATGAAAGAAGGATATAACATGATCCTCTCCACTACAAGAGAACATCAAAACTCGGCAAAATGGAAAAATGTCTGGAGCCATGACTCCCTCCCCAAAGTTAACTTCATTTGGTCCCTAGCCCATGGGAAAATTCTCACAGGAGAGAATCTTAAGAAAAGAAGCTCCCACAACCCTTTCAACTGCTCTCTTTGTCAAAGTAATCAAGATACTATCCACCATGTCTTCTGGAACTGCCCCTTCTCACACACTGTTTGGAAAATAACCTACAAAGATCTATCCAGAAAAATAAGATGGCCCTCAACTCCCAATCCCAACTTGGGGAATTGGGACAAGTACTATCAAGGTTCCTTCAAGGAAAAACCAGTCATGAAGCGTATTTGGAGGGCAATCCCCAAGTTTGTCTGCTAGCAGATATGGCTGGCTAGAAACAAAAAAAAAATCCAAGGAACCATCTCTCTCCCCCAAACTGTAGCCGCTAAGGCCAAGTTGCTTCTCTCAAAAGTTATGGCAAGTTTTAATATTAAGCATTTTAAGCACTCATCCGCAGTGCATAGATTGTGTTGGCAGCTTCACAATATCCACAACATAGAACCTTGGATCCAAAAGCAGCAAATTCATACTCTATATTTTGATGGAGCCTCAAAAAAAAACCCAGGGGAGGCAGGCGCGAGGGGGGTTCTCTTCGAACCTAGAGGAAAAAGTACCCTAAATTACCACTGGAATCTTGGGACGGATACTAACAATAAAGCCAAGGCCTGCGCTCTTCTAAAAGGCATACAACTCGCCCAGACTCAACAAATCCAAGAGCTAAACGTTCTTGGTGACTCCAAAAATATAATAAGAATGATGGTTCACAAATCCAACCCTCAAGATTTAAGCCTAAAGCAATTAACGGATAGAATAAGGGTGGATTCTCGAGACATTAAGATAACCTTCTTCCACATAATGAGATAAAACAACAAAATAGCAGACAAAATGGCGAATGCAGCCAAATGCAGCCATTGGGAAAACGCCTGGTTCCTTAAGCGTAGATGGAGTGGTAACTTCAGCACCCCTAGTTTAATGCACATGACCAAGTATCATAACGAAATGGCGGGGGTTGAAGTAAGGAGGCGCTTCATTGAGGCCTTAAGCATAAATGAAGGGCACATGAACAGAAGAGGGGCCCGCACTCCTCAAGTAACCAGTCCAATAAGAACAAGAGGGGGGGAGAACCCGTCCACCCAAGCAAGGGAGATGTGTCGTTAATAAAACAAGGGTAGAGTGCGTTCGCGACCACGTGGATCAGGGCAACGTTAGTCTAAACAGGTGGCATGGAGCACATTCGCGGCACATCGTCCAAGGAGCAACGGTCGTTAACGATATAAGCAGGGTCATAATGTTGCGAAGTGTTCAAAAGGACAGTTCTGCAGGGCTCGTGGGGAGGACGAAATCGATACGAAAAATCCCCCCCGCACAGCACACTTGCCTTCTTGACGTCATCTACTCCTTCATGCTTGGGTTCATGGCGTCTGATAGAACGATTCACAGGAAAATATCATCGCCCAAGCAGGTTAACATGCTCTTTCCATTAATGGACTCACGGGCTATATGGGTGCCCAGGACCTTTTTATCCACTCCAACTTGTTTCATTTCTTGTTTTTTTTCTCTCCACCCCTTTTACAATCCCAGTCCCCAATTGCCTCAACATTTACGATCCGAGCCCTCACTCTTGGCTTCAGGAGCTATGTGTCTCCCCTCTATCTTTTCCTTGCCTATACTACTACCTTTGTTCTCTCTCGATACCTCAAAGATTTTATGTACCTCCTTGGCCAACCCGCAGGTTTCGACCTGTCTACCTCAAAATTCCCGAAGAACTTCAGGGTTTCAAGTGTTCCCATATTGCACATCCCACCTCTCGCTTGGACCGTCACCCTTGTCCTTGCTCGTTCCCCTACTAAAGACTGACAACCCACTGCCTAGTCTATGGGCTCCAACCCATTCCTTGCAGAAAATTCACGAAATTTTCAAGACCGAAGTGTCACCAGCCTACGAAGCAATGCAGAAAGGTAAAGGAGCTCCAGTGGATTCGAGAAACTGGGTCGAGGATTCATTCGAAGAGAAGTGCGGCAGGTGCAACAGAATCAGATTGCAACTTGGAGCGATTGGAGCCAACAGGGCCTTTGAACTTGAAACGTTGTCTCAACATAGACACAAGATCGAAAAGCTCCAGGATGAGAGCTACGCTCAGCGAAGCCAAATAGAGGACCACCGTATGAAATTGGAGACAATGCAAAGAAGATTAGAGCTGCTAGAAGGCACACAGCAACCTCCAAGCAACCCGAGAGAGCAGCAGGATAATTCCAAGAATGAGCAGTTGAATTCAGTCAACCAAATCCCAGACTTGAACGAACCGCAGCCAGAAAATATGCTGGATTTACAGCACGTCAAACTGGAAAAGGGTAACTAAGCTATGGAACTTTAATATTTTGTCTTACAATTAGTATCAACAGAATCTACTACCAGAGCTATCCGAGGAACTCTGCTTTCAGAAATTTTGATAGGGGTTGTATCAATTCTGTTCCAAAAATACACCCCGTTTTTGTAAGAGACTCTCTAAGTGGCACCCCTCAAAGGTCTATATTGACCATTTTTTTGTAAAATCTGTGGATTCTTCCACACATCTAATAAATATTAATATTTTACCAGTTTCTGTTAAAAAAATACTAAGTAAACTTGAACTCGACAAACATTTACCAATCACAATATAATTGATCAAACAACACTATTATAATTTGGTTTCGGATTTTCATAACGCTACTCAAACTAAGGTTGCCACGAGGAGTTGAG
This sequence comes from Picea abies, assembly GCA_900067695.1. Classification (NCBI taxonomy): domain Eukaryota; kingdom Viridiplantae; phylum Streptophyta; class Pinopsida; order Pinales; family Pinaceae; genus Picea; species Picea abies. Next base: position 21,578 of record CBVK0100595821.1, on the reverse strand, counting down.
GGAAATCACATGCAATCAAAGTAGAGGTATTAGCTTCGCTCCAAGGGTTAATACTCCTAAAAAAGTGTGGAATTCATCGATTCTTGCTAGTTGGAAAATCAATGGTAATAATTTGACAAAGGCTCTCCCAAATTCAACCAATCGCGAACTCCCGCAATGTTGGATCATCACCAGAAGTCGATGGGTGAAATGTTTCACTCGCCGCAAATTCTACCATGTAGTAAAGAATTTCAACTTCCCAACATATAAACTTGATTGGTGAAAAGTTTCAGTCACTACAAAATCAACCATATAGTGAAGCCGTAAATAACATCATTGCATCTTTATGAAATCTTGATTGGTGAAAGATTTCACTCACCAAAATTCATCATTGCATCTTAGGAAAAATGGGAGAGACTTGTCATCGTGAATTTTTCTATTAATCAAAAGTATAAAGCCGTAAACAACATGGACAAATAGCTTGAATTTAGGCACCTTAACACCTTCATGTCATCAAATTTCATATTGGAGGCGGAGGCTTTAACTCACGCAAGGATTGGATTGTCCTCTGTGGTATTGAGGTAGCTAGGCATATTCCCATTGTGTAGGCCATGGGTTTATTCGCATTGTTGGTTGCAGGGCCCAAGGAATTGGAAGATATCGTTGTTTCCAATCCTAGGCACAAGATATGAGGAATATGGTGAATCCTCGTGGACAAAATGGTCATTGCACTCTAATGTGAACACTCGAAGATTGCCTCTGCAAAGTGGAAGGTGAGTAGATTGGAGGAAGGAAACGGAGCGCAAGAATGAATTGGACAACGAAGTAATGCAAAGGCATATAATGGATCTCAATTGCCAGTCAGCTGCAGTCCAAATACAGCAGAGATGGATAGGCATCAATTCAGAAAATTCAAAACAATGTTTCGCGTACTGAGGTAGCAGAAAAAATAGACCCGCTACAGGCTAGTATAGAAATGCCACAGTTCGAGAAAGAGAATGGAAATGAAGGCTTCCATCAAGCGGCTCATCCATTTCAATGAATGAGGACATTTGGACAACGAAGCAATGCAAAGGCATATAATGGATCTCAATTGCCAGTCAGCTGCAGTCCAAATACAGCAGAGACGGATAGGCATCAATTCAGAAAATTCAAAACAATGTTTCGCGGACTTAGGTAGCAGAAAAAATAGACCCGCTACAGGCCAGTATAGAAATGCCACAGTTCGAGAAAGAGAATGGAAATGAAGGCTTCCATCAAGCGGCTCATCCATTTCAATGAATGAGGACATTTGATGCTGAAATTCTGATGGACAACAAGGATGCTACTGTGCAACAATAAACAATCCAAGTAGTGAACAATTCTTCATCGCACGGTTAAGCAGTGAACAATCCTTCATCGCACGGTTAAGCAGTGAACAATCCTTCATCGCACGGTCAACCAACTGGTAACAACCGAGAAGCCCACAGTGAGTCTGATTTTTTCACTAGTTTTTTATGTAAAGTTCTGGACAGTAGTGTTAATACACCAGCATCAATCCATCTTAACCACAGATCTGTCAAACGCACGTCGAGAGGGATCAAATCTCTCGAGATGCAAACCCTTACCCTTGACCTTTCCTCAAGTTTTGCACTCTAAAGACCTTTCTTGAAGTTTTGCACTCTAAAAAAGTTTGCACCTGTAGAGATTTGTTCCCTCTCCGAGCTTGATAGATCGGAGAGATTTGTTCCCTCTCCGAGCTTGATAGATCGGAGAGATTTGTTGCCTCTCCGAGCTTGATAGATCGGAGGTTAAGATGGATCTATGCTGATTTAATAGATTAATATTAAAGTATTATAAAATATTAATATATTTTATAATATATTACAATCTACCTACCTATGTAACCACTACATTGTTTTATTCATGTCCACGGTCATAATTGCTGAGATATTTCTCAAAATGTCAGTATCTGTCTACTCTAGTTCCAGATCTACCCCTATTTATTTGGCAAGTATAGAGTGATATATATTTGGGTCAAGAGGCGCTCTACAGCTCCGTATAGGGGACTGTCTATTCTAGTTCCAGATCTACCCCTATTTATTTGGCAAGTACAGAGTGATATATATTTGGGTCGATAGGCGCTCTACAGCTCAAGTATAGGGGAGATGTTAAGGTGTAAAGTGTTATGTTATATTGCCAAATAAATAGGGGTAGATCTGGAACTATAGTAGACAGTGACACTGACATTTTGAGAAATTGCTCAACAAATAAATAGGGGTAGATCTACAACTATAGTAGATAGTGATACTCACATTTTGAGAGAAATTGCTCAGCAATTTTGACTCTGGACTTTTTTTTCATGTGTTAACTTGCTCGACAGTTTGGGTACAGTGCTACCTTGATACATATCCATAACCATTTCTATTTTAAAAATATACTAACCAAACAATCATTATCTTTATAAGATTATAGGGCAATCAAAATAATGGAGACATACAAACAAGTCAAAATTGAAATCCCATAACAAACTAATATTTTCAACAAACTTCAAAAGATTATATCGAAGATCAACCCCGTTTCAAACAAATCATAAACGACAGTTGCAAATAGATAACAAGGTTACTGTCCCACTTTTTGACGCTGAATGCAGGACATGTTCTGGTCGGGCTTCATCACCATCCCAAACTACTAATGCTCACCACCATACATTCTCTGAGCCAATCTCTTAGGTGGCGACTCCTAATGCGTCTACCATCAAAAATAAATTCCTACATCGGTGATCGTTGCTAAGGTGATGCTCCAACCAGATTCACTAGCAACGATGGGTACGCCTAATTCCCATCGAACAATTACACTAGTTTGGCCCCATTCGGTGCTCAAACTAATCTATGTTTTTCTGCTCTGGCATACCATAAGGCGTCTCCGTCTATGCAAAAGAGAAGTTCTTCAAAGTCAAGTCCAATAGCTCTATATCCTAGTTCCCGGATGAATCCACGAGGGTCCTCTTGACCTCTCCCGAGAAATTCTATGGAGCTGAGGTAATCTTTGGTACCCCTCTCTAGGGATTCAGTTTCATTTGCAAAATTGTTGCAATTCCTGTCATCTCTACTCAAGCTAACACAGCAATTTTGACACAAACATAGCTAGGACGTTCACTTCTGAAGTAGGATCCTTTTTCTCCCTCGAAGATTTGAGTATTCCTCAATGGCAATTTGAACTAGATTAGCAACTCTTGGAAACTTTTTGAAGTCTTTGGATTTTTTCGTTGACTATTGTTCATGTACTCGAGTCAGCTCTGGAATATTTTCATATTTTAATCAAACCTCCTTGTGGCAGCTCTGGAATATTTTCCATCGTTTGGTGCCTTTCATGGCCGGTTGTGCAAAAAATTTCTTGAACAAAATTTCAGAAGTTTTTTCATTGACTACTGTTCATGTACTCGTGTCAGCTCTGGAATATTTTCATATTTTAATCAAACCAACACTCCATCGTTTGGACCCTTTCATGGCCGGTTGTGCAAAAATTTCTTGAACAAAATTTTAGAATATTCAAGCATGTTGTAACATTCTATTCAAATTCAACCTATATGTGTTCCAAACAAAGATTGAAACTCATATGGTGGTAAACATAATTTTTGAACTATATTTCCACGGGCAATGGAATTTGTTTTAATAGAAAGAAGATCTAGAGCTTTCCAGAAATATGAAGATGATGTTCTGTTCAGCGATTATTGTAATAAGAACAATTATTGCCAGGAGCAATTCTTCAAGGGCTTCTTTTTGGCAAGGGACTTCTTGTTTTGCTTTTTCTCCATTTAATCGATGGTCCTCTGGGAGACCTGTTCTCAATTTTTCTTTTGGGGGCATGACTACACGTAAAAGAATGTCCAGCGCATACGAGATGCATTACAATCAGACTTATCTTACTACGGATGCTGGAAATTACAAAAGAGGGAAATCTTGTTTTGTGCTTTTTCTCCATTTAATTGAAGGTCCCTTGGGAGACTTGTTCTCAATCTTTCTTTTGGAGTCATGCCTCCATACACAAGTTTGGCTCAGAAAGCCCCACAACACATGCATATCAATCTCAGAGAAACACAATATAATATACATATCCTTTGTCAACATGGAGCGAAGCAATAAAGCAACTAACTATTTCAACTGACCTCCTTTGGTCCTTCAAGTCAAATTTCATGCAAAATATCAAGCCATCACTCATCCAGCTAGTTCCAATCTTCAGCCATATTAGGACTATCATCTTGACATGATCTTCTGTGTCTAAAAAAGCTAGTTCCAATCTTCAGCCATATTAGGACTATCATCTTGACATGATCTTCTGTGTCTAAAAAAGTTGTCCCCCGTGACTTGCCTCTCAAGGAGGCCCATTCTACAACTTTCCCCGTTCTCTATCAGCCTTGGTAGAGTTTTTAATAGATTTGTCTCGACTTTTCCTTTCATTGCACAGAAATATGAACGTGTTTTTTTTATGTCAATCATTTCAACAAAATGGCCAAATCCATTTTGTTACAAGCCAACTAGTGCACCACAAATTGATCAGTACTTTGTGGGACACTTTTGGCAATGCTTACTACATTTGTTGGCAAAAACCCTTCAATTTCACAAGTCGTTTCACCACAAACTATGCACACAGAGAGAGAAGTCAATAGTACTTTGATTTAATCTCTTTGGATCTATAACTACCACTTTGATCATGTTGAGAACACCTACAACCCAACAGTCCATACTTCACAAAACATTCACCATACAAAGCATGCATGATGTTTGTGTAGAAAAGCCTCGTACTTTTATTGTCATGATCAATAGTTAAAAGAGTTTTTGAAGCACTCGGTATTTGTCTTCATAATTTGAAAACCCTTATATTAGGCATCCCTGGCCTACCAATTTATTTTGTAAATCTTTAATCGTGTCGTTACCCAACTAAGAAAATCATTTTTGATAAATCAAACACATTAAATCAATAATACTTTGATTTAATCTCTTTGGATCTATAACTACCACTTTGATCATGTTGAGCACACCTACAACCCAACAGTCCATGCTTCACAAAACATTCACCATACAAATCATGCATGATGTTTGTGTAGAAAAGCCTCGTACTTTTAACGTCAGGATCAATAGTTAAAAGAGTATTTGAAGCACTAGTTTCTTAGTTGAAAACCCTTATATTAGGCATCCCTGGCCTACCAATTTATTTTTGAAATCTTCAATCGTGTCGGTACCCAACTAAGAAAATCATTTTTGATAAATCGAACACCCTTTGGAGGGATGCTTTCTTCTGAGTGGAAATGTGAGTGGTATCATTTATAATCGACTTACTGAAATAGGCACAAAGGTTGATAGATGTAGAAACGGCTAATCCCAAGCATCTTGACTCTTCCTAACCCATCAAAAAACCACCACTACCATTGAAGATAAATGTTATCAGAAGCAAAACTAAGAAGAAGAAAAGGAAAGTTTGTTGGAAACAGAAAAGGATGTGATTGTACAAGGGATTTGTCAACCTAGTTCCACAGGAGAGTAAAGTCAATGAGAAAGCTGATCTAACACTTAAATAAAACATCAAAAATAGAAATGGGTTTCAACGGCAGATCACTTTAAAATGACAACCAACAGAAAGACTTGCTCCCTCTTGGGGTACCTCTTGAGATTTGTCCTTTCCAAACAGGATAAAAAGATGAGTCTTAGGATACCTCAAAGACCAAAAAATAAAGAATACAAAGATAAAGAAAAAGAAAACTTCAAAACACAAAGGACAGAAAGAACGAAGACTTTTGACTGTTGTAAAAAGCTTAAATAAACTTTTATTTGTAGCATCTCTGGTGCACCTTCCGTCTTTTTTATACAGATCTAGTTTCTTTTAAAAAATTACAAAAACACACTAGCTAGGGGAAGAGACTCAAAACATAGACACCTCAAAGATGCAATTTGTTAACTAGGGATAACAACTACAGAACCAACACAAACAGGCATGTTTGTACACAAGAATAGATCCACCTTAATCTATATTAATGGTCAAGGTAAGTTCATACTTGCAGATGTAGTAGACCCAACAGCAACGGGCATTTGATATTCACCTGGCACACTACCAGTCATTGGTAGTGTGTACCCTCATAACCCTGTCCGTTGGATGGTGGATAGTTTGGTATCCAACAGACGGGAAGAGGGTACACAATCAATGATTGGTAGTGTGCCTGATGGATAATTTTCACCACAGCAACCACCCTATGGCAGCAAGGCTGTTGAGCTCAGAGGCTATGAGATTGGAAGTCAAGATACAGTGCACTAGCAAGGCTTTATAAAATATTGATGCAGAGTGACATCAAAATTAGATTGGAGGACACGTTGGTATATTAAAAAATTCATCCTCAGGAAGTTCACAGAAGTCTAGGATACAAGGCCATGTATGAAGCAAGATGTAACAGAACAGGGCTGGTGGTGGGGAATCTGGAAAGTCAGAGCCCCAATGAAATCTAGAATATTCACGTAATTAGTATTGCCAAATAAAGCCTTAAACTGGGATGGCTTACAAAGCCAACAAGGGCCTGTTAGGTGTGTCCTTTGTAGGTGTGGACTGGAAAGGATTGTTTGTCTTCTGATTCACCGTTTGTTCACAGAACAGGTTTGGAAGCTAACTCTTCCCCTAGCATGTGTACAGAGTTCTTGGCAAGGACCATCCTTGCAACATTGTATGAAGTCCTGGTTTGATCTGGTTTGAAAATAGATCTCTTCCTTTGGTAGCCTCTAGAGTCATTTGTCCAGCAAGGATTCTAGCCTTTTAGAGGGAAAGGATTTACCTCTATTTCAGGTTCACTGTCAAATCAAATTCCTAAATGATGGAATCAAGTGTTCACCCGATATAAAAGCCCCAAGACAGGTAAAAGCACGCTGGAGATGATAAATTTTGGCCATGGTCCTTCTTTGATGAAGACTACCAAGGGACTCAAGACAAGTGTGGTAGGAACCCCAGGCAAGTGTGGGGCTTGAAGGGTCATCAACTCTAATGAAGTCCATAAAATTTCTTTCAAAGTAAGCATTGGGCTAGATACTAACAACATAGCAGAATGAGACATAGACCGTGGTTTCATCCATTGATATTATGAGATCTATACCCGTAGTAGAGCCTTTACACCTGTTAGAAATAGGGAAAAAATGAAACAAAAATGCCTTTTTAAAATTTCTGTTCAATACATCAGCATAAAAGATAAACAGATCTGAAACAAATAACATTTCTGAGTATAAAATAAACTATAGCTTACCTCCTGAAACAATGAGAGGTGTACCTGTCACATGGGTAGATGTAAGCCTCTGTAAGTATGGTCAGATTTAGTTTGGGTTCATAGATCAAACCTCTAGGGTTTGATCTCTGTCAAAGATAACCGTGGAACAGTTTTGCCATAGATAGGAAACCCCAAAGAAAACAACAATAAACAATAGTCATAACAACAAATAACCCCATCAGGAAACCCTCCAATAAACAGTGATAGAGGAAGGAGATCTGGACAGCAATGAAATCAACCACAAGCAAACTCACTCAGATTTGGACAGCAAGAAAAACATCCACAAGAAAACCCTCACACAGATTTGGACAGCAAGAAGGTAAACTCTCACTCGGATCTGGACAGCAAGGTGATCATCCACAAGCAAACCCTCACACGGATTTGGACAACAATAAGATCATCCACTAGCAAACTCTCACTCAGATCTGGACAACAACGTGATCATCCACAAGCAAACCTCTCTACACAGTAATCTGGTCAGCATACTGAGAAACCCCTCACAGGGGACTCAACACTCCACATGGCAATTAGAGGGAAGCATGAACAACCAAGGAGAGTGCCCAGAAAGAGGCCGCAGTACCTCCACACAATTCTGTGGCCCTGGAGAAGAAAATGGCACCCAAAGAGCAGGCCCGACAGCTTAGAGGAGGCTGATCTGAAGCAAGAGACAGGTGCAGCAGCCTAGAGAGGCAGATTTGATGCAAGGAGGCAGATCTGATGCAAGACAGGTCCGGCAGCCTAGAGGCACCTCACAACAACTCAACCAGCAACCTCAGCAAAAAAACGCAGATCTGAACTTGTTAAACAAAGGGAAAGCCTCGTCAACAAGAGGGAGGAGTCACTGAGGTAGCCGCAGCAAGTAGGGAGAAGAGAGAGTAAGTGTAGGCAGAATGCTAGGGGGTAGGGTCTTATTTGTAGTTAGAGGGAGGGGTTAGGGCAATTAAAATTAAGATTAAATATTGACATATAATTAATACAAATATTAATTAAATTGTCAATTAATATATTAAAACCCCAATCTAATAAATAAAACCCTAATCACATAAACAAAATCCCCATCACATAAAACAAGAGGGAAAGCAAAACAACGAGGGGTTACCTTTTAAGACAAAGTCAAGGGGTTTTACATAATGTCAAAACATGTCCACATGAGTCTCATAGTGACCTATAAATTTTATCATCACTGCATAAGACAGTACATCAATAATGTGGTCATGTCCATCTTCATAGGCACTCCTAGGTCTCATGGACCATCCCGGAAGAGAGGAAGAGGATCACACATCAACACATCTTGGTATTACACCAAGATCTACCTAGTCAAAGACCAATTTGCCCCAGAACACATCTGGGGCCCTAGAACACATCTAGGGTTTTATCCGCCAAGGTACAAGACCAAGGATCAACCCATGCATTAAGAAAGGGTTCCCTAGAACATGTCCAGGGGCCCTAGACACATCTAGGGACTTATACCAACCACCAAGGAACACATTCAAGGATCAATCCAAGCACCAAGCAAGGATTCCCTGGACCACACCCAGGGACCCTAGACACATCTAGGGACTTACTTCTTGGTCCAAGACCAAGAACCCCAATCATATACTGGGGGGGCTCACTAGGGTCTTTTGCCATGGCTCTCACTGCTTGGTCTCATACAAAGAAACCCCAGGGGTGTGCTGGGGACCCTAGTCCACAGCTAGGGTCTTTTCCATCCGAAGAATGGCTCTTGAGTATGCTGGGGACCCTAGTCCACAGCTAGGGTCTTTTCCATCCGAAGAATGGCTCTTGCAGCTGCATTAATTTCAACACCACTAATGCTCCACAGTTTACCAATCCATTCCACACCAATTCGACTTTACGCTTGACTATCATAAATTCACATATTCAACAATTTCAAATGAAATTGAATCATTAACAATCAATCATTCAAAAGATAATTCTTCGTTCGCCTCATAAATTGCATTATTAATAGCACTATGGCATTTGATTGAGTTTACCTTGCACAATAACCTGCTTACCCCGATCCATACAAGCTGGAAATCTCCATAGTTTACGATAAGTCCCAGAAGCAAATGGAGAGAGTAGAAGATCCAAATCTAGTTCCATTTACAGCCGACCAAGTGGAAACAAAAGTTGAAGTTGACTTGGAACCACCAGATGCTTTTGCTGGAAGTTACTAGATCTGGCAAGGGAGAAAGGAATTCTCAAAAGTCAGATATTTGGTGACTCCGAATTGGTTATAAACTGGGCAATTGGATATTCTGGTTTGCAGAATTGAGCGTTGAAACCCCTTGTTCGAACACATCAAGTTACTGGAGCACGTTTTCAATGCCACATCTTACTACTCCCATGTCTACAGGGGCAACAATATGGAAGAAGACACATTGTCAAATGAAGTGCTGCTAGATGCACCAGAAAGGATTTGGGAAAAAATGGAAGAGGTGTACTATTGCCAGTGTCAAGAAGATCCCTACCTGTCTTTTAACACTGGTTATATCTTGTATGAATGAGTATATTTCCATGTTGTTAAGATGCTGGAATGGCCTTGCGAACACAGTTATTGGTTTCTTTCTTGTTCCAAGCAAAGAGGCTATTAAGTTGTGATGAGTAATATTGGACTCATCCTGGACTATTTTTTCTTATAAGTTCCACAGAATTTTTTGTTACTCTCTGGTTTGGATAAACAGATATGAATAAGAGGGTTTCTATGCCCCTCCGATATGTAACCTTTTTTTTTTGAACTGAAAAATATATATGGGTTTACATGTATACCAGCATACATGCATCTAGAGTTAATAGATCCATTGTTTTTTCATTTTATTCACTATTACAGCAGCTACTATTTTATCCATTTTTTTCATTTTATTCATTATTACAGCAGCTATTTTTTTAATTTGTTCTAGTGTTACCGACAGTTATAAACACCCCCCCAACCCCCACCTGGTGGTAGAGAACCTCACTTTCCTTTGCCCAATTATATAAGAAAGTAACAGCCAACCCTCATATGAACACCTATAAATGCAAAAAAGGTATACATAGATGGATCACTAGGCAAGTCTCATAGCTGGCTTATCTTTGCTGGACAACACCAAATCAAGCATGTCTTTCAACAAATAGGTTGACATGAGAAAATCATTTTGGGTTGTCTTTCAACCATGCACAAAATGAGACAAAAGATATCAATAAGGAATCAAACCAGCTTAACCCAAATGTAAATTACCTAACATGTTCAAGACATGCCAGTACATGTACATCAAACTAGCTTAACCCGCTAGATTGTCATGTAAATTATCACTCTGCAAGAGAAAGAGTAATAATATGAATCAGATTCCAGAAATACTAAAGGCAAAACATGGAATAAAATTCTGTAAATAGTTGTCCTCATTTAAGCTAAACAAATAACCTACACACATTCTCAACAACCTGGTATTGTCTATAGAAAGGGTGAATTGTCAAATTCTGTGGCTTAGGCAGAATGGTACAGAAGGAATTCTGTGGCTTAGGCACTATAATCAATCTAATGGATAGAGATCATAGTTCCAACATCTTTTTCAGCCTACTCTGAAAAGGATAACCAAAGGAGAAGGTTATAGTTGATTACCTGAGCACACCAAACAGAAGGTTTGGACCAGGCAAAGAGGTCATGTCACTGACCTCAGCATATCAATGATGGTAAAGACAGTTTTCCCTTGGCTACAGTATAGTTATTACCTAGACTATAAACATCTGCACACATATAACAAACACTGAACAAAGTCATTTAGAAAACAAACATTTTAACACACATCAAAACATCAAAACAGAATATGAACTGCAAAGAAAAGAAATGTCAATATCTACTGTGACTAAGCCATCAATTGCAGGTACCAATTAGATTGCAGCAATTAAACTTACATTAAACAAAAAGAATCAAAAGGTTGACGAATACAATGAAGTTTGCATTTAATTCCAACAGAAATATGTTAAGAGAAAAATTCAGATATTGCTTGTATTTTCACTTTTGGGATTGAAAAATAAATTTAATTTCTCTTATAGTAAAATATGGTACAAATATGGCAAAAGCAAATGGAACAAGCCAACTTCGGAATTAAAAAGTTACACCAGCTGAGATAATCAAGGTGCATATACTCAGCAGGGCATAAGAAAGGAGCACAGATAGTCATGATGCATAATAAAGACAAGTCCCCAACGACTTTTGCTAAAATCTGCCAACCTATCGAGGCATAAAGGGATGTTAAACCAAAATAAACTTCAAATTTATTAATGTCTTATTTGTTGGAAAAAAGTTCCACCAGGTTCATGTTTTGAGTCTTTCCTTGATATCTACTGTGACTAAGCCAACAATTGCAGGTACCAATTAGATTGCAGCAATTAAACTCACATTAAACAGAAAGAATCCGAAGATTGACAAATACAGTGAAGTTTGCATTTAATTCCAACAGAAATATGTTCAGAGAAAAATTCAGATATTGCTTGTATTTTCACTTTTGGGATTGAAAAATAAATTTCATTTCTCTTATAGTAAAATATGGTACAAATATGGCAAGAGCAAATGGAACAAGCCAACTTCGGCATTAAAAAGTTACACCAGCTGAGATAATCAAGGTGCATATACTCAGCAGAGCATAAGAAAGGAGCACAGATCGTCATGATGAATAATAAAGACAAGTCCCCAACGACTTTTGCTAAAAGCTGCCAACCTATCGAGGCATAAAGGGACGTTAAGCCAAAATAAACTTCAAATTTATTAATGTCTTATTTGTTGGAAAAAAGTTCCACCAGGTTCATGTTTTAAGTCTTTCCTTGACTGAAAGGCCACAAATCAACTATTTCTAGTAATTCACCTGTTCCGTAGATCATAAAATGGTTCTTTCTGCACATGGCTTGCTCAACCAAATCATCTAGTTGACATATTTCTGATCTACCAACCAACCACAAATCTGTTTCAGTATCAACTTCAGAAGACATAATACTGGCTAGACCTTCACGCTTGTTAGCAGTAACAACATTTGATTTTGTAGTTCTTTAAAAATCCTCCAATGCTTCTTACCCATAATATGTTTACTTACTCGTATTACACAAACCGCATCCACTGCAATGCTATTGCATTTGTTGATTCCAGATCCTACTAAGCTAAACGTCTTTGCACCTGCCATATCATCGAACTGAGTACTCAAAACTGCAGTAACTGATTTGATGCCAACTTTGCTGAGGCTGTGCACTAAGCAAGATTTCAATAATAAAAACATAATGAAAGAATACATCCACTCTTTAACAAGTGAAATTGCCACAGAAACACAGCACACATTACCGGAATATTGGCACCATAGGCCCCTAATATACACCCCCTGTAAAGTTTGAAAGTCTTCAAATTCTCAACATGGATAGAGCTCAACTTCCTGCTGCCAGAAGTAAAACATACAGGACATCAAAAAGAGAAACACTGAGAGTACTACACCCCCTCAATGAAATATCCAAATAGGCTCAGATCTTCAGAAAAATAAATCTGCAATATCTTGCACAGGAAGGAAAACAATGTTTTTTGATTCAATTGATGCAAATCAATAAGAACATAGCAGTCTTGAAGAACTATGAGTATAGCAGTCTTGAAGAACTATGAGTCACTGAAGACTATTTAGTGGCTAACAGCCTTTTTTGCCCTCAAAGATTCCAAAGCTTTTCTTCGCAACTCAATCTCAAGTCTCTGCTGCTCATTTTCCACTTCTTCATTGTCACCCTTACAAGTTTGATCCCTGTCATGACAATTGTCATCTGAGTCATCTGCTCCACTGTAATCCTTTTCAGGTTGTGTAACAGTTACCGCAGCTTTGCCTTTTGCTTTGCTTGCTCTGCGTTCCTCTTTTCTTCTGTGCCTTTCTTCACGTCTTCTACGTTTTTCCTCCTTGCGCAATCGTTTTTCTTCCTTCTTCCTCCTTTTTGCCTCGCGTCTGTCTTCAATTGATCTTGGAGACATACTTCCATCTTCGTCTGCATCCCTCTTTGCTTTTCTTTTCTCCGCATGTTTTCTTCTATGATCCTCACTCTCTTCTGCATCAGAATCAGAACCAACCACCTGCTTTACTGGCTCCAGCTTTTGGATAGGCTTGCGACCAGCACCAACCTTAGAAAGTGTGCCATCAACATCACCATAACTATCCCTTGTTGGCTCCTCATCATCATCATATTCAATATGAGATTGTGAATCTATAATGAGACGATTTAAACCAGAACGGTTAGCTGGAACATCATTTGGTGAAAGGCGGCCATGATCCAATCTCCCTGGTCCATATTCAATTTCTTCTGATGTATAAGTCTGAATATTTCTCCTCCTCTGGGAATGGTCAATACTGCGATCAACATTATCACTACAAAACCAAGAATCATATAATCAATGCACAGGTGTGAAACAATCTACCACTGGATGAAACAGAGACTCACAAAACCAATATATTACAACCTACTGCCATAAATTCAAGATTCAAGAGAACAAAGAGAATAGAGTAATTGAATGATACCTGCTGCGTGTATGGAATTCTTTTCTTCTTGCCTCAGAGCTCTCATGACGATCACGATTCTCACCAGAAAGATTCAAGGGCATGTCATTTGGAGAATCTTGATTACTCCCTGCTCTTCTAGGACCATATTCCTTTCTTTCTGGTAAATGAGGTGCTTGAACATCCCTCCTCTTAGGTAGGTTGACCTTGTTAACCCTGCGATCAACATTCTCACTGCAACACCAAATGCCACTGCTATTAGGAAGAGAAACTGAAGCAAAGATCAGGAAACGAAAAACAGCAAAACCTTGCATACAGACAAGACTGAACCCAAATTCCAGATAAAAGAAACAGAGTGCCAAAAATTACTAGCATACATGTCACGATTCTGGTATTCTTGTATTTTTCTTATTTCAGGACTCTCACGATGACTTCTTTCTTCACGAATTGGTTCAATATGGCTGTGTTGTGGACTCAACCGCCTGGAATATAATCAGAAAATATTATAGAATGGTTAAAAACTAATCTCAGAGATATTACTGGTTGAATATATCAATTAAAGCAGCATAGCTAGCTCACATCACAGAAAATAAAAGTAACAACCTCCTTTCTTCATTCATATAAGTCTTTTTATTGCGCTCAGGAGAATGCGATGGACTTGGTGAACTTTGATAAGTAGGTGATGAGTCTGGTACATTGGAGGGCCCTCCACTGGATATCTTTACATCACGCTTTGGTGAGCGTGATTGGATTGGCATATGTCGATGGTAATTCTGGGATTCTATGAAATTCCGTCCTCCAGAACGTACATGTTGAGGTCTATCATATTCATTCTCCTCTCTAACAGGATGCTCACGATCAGGAGATCTTTTAGCTTGAGGTCTAGCACAAAGTTATAGGAAAAACAAATGAAAATAAGTAACAAACCCTAAAATATGCATCGCACAACTCAACAACAAATCAGTGTAAACTTTAAAGTATAAAATTCAGCTGGATACCTATCTCGATATCCCCTGGATTCCATGTCACTGTAACGGCTACCATGCTCCCGATTCATACTCCAATAACTTTTGTACTGAGGGCTTCTGCTCCGGCTGCTGAATAATAATTACAACCAGAGTAAAAAAGGTGACTAATGAAAATATCACTGTATTCGTAATATCCAGAGCTATAATATGATTTGAAAATCAAATTAGTGTACCTCTTACGCCAGCGAGGAGACTGAGAATCCACTTGATGCTTTTTTGGAGAAGGAATTGGTGATCGCCTACGATATCTTGGCACCGGTGACCGCCTCCGCAGTGGAGGGGATGGAGACCGCCGCCGTAAAGGTGGGGATGGAGACCGCCGCCGCAGGAGTGGAGGTGGCGACCGCCGCCGCATTGGAGGGGATGGGCGTCGCCTCCAAGGGGATGGAGATCTCCGCCTTGGAGACCGAGTATACAATGGCGACCGCTTTCGTCGAGGTGGGGATTGTTTGGGAGAACGACCACGTCTCACAGGAGATGTGAACCGTTGACGACGTCGAGGTGATCTAGAGATGCTTTCTGACCTATGCCTTCTGATCAAGGTAGGTGACCTTGAACAATTAAACAAAAATAAAAAATTAGTGATGCATGAAATCCCAATCATAAATAGGCAAACTCAGTACAGAAAAAGAAAGATAAGAAGACACTCATAAAACAACCAGCCATGATAAACAATAGACTTTAACATTGATCATGGCAATACCCTGATCAAAAAACGAAATATGGGGTGTCGTCATCAGCATCTGGCAGAAAAGTAGGCAAGATTCATGGTGAAATGTACCAAAAGTCTTAAATTAACATATGAACACAAACTAGTTCTTTGCAGCAAATGTGTAATTGATATTGTAAAACAATGTTAAAGATAAGCTACAACAATTCATCATATTTCTCCAAAATAAAAGAATTGTGACATATTTATCTCAAGAATATCTTTAAGACCCTACGAATGTTTCAGCTGAATAAGCCATGTCCATACAAGTAAATAAGATAGCATTATCATGATCTTTGTTTAAGTTAAAACAAACTTATAAAAGCTTGTGGGTAAAGCAAGCACTGAAAAAGATAACAAGATAATTAAATTCACACAATGAAGCAAAGAAACAAAAAGTCAGATATGTCCATTGCCAAACAACAAATACCTGGATGGACTCTTTGATGGAGAATACGAGCGGCTCCTTGATCTTGAAAATGATGACACACTACTAATATGCAGAAAAAAAATTGTTAATAACATCAAGAACACTGGAAAGCTCAACTTATCTAGTTAAAAATAACTAAACATATTACTCTTACCGATGAGACAGTGGAGAACAATCACCATCATGTGATGATCTTGTGTTCCTGCAAGAAAAACAGACACAAAAACATTAATGCAACCTGAGCTACGGCTCACAAGTGACCTGTCCAATAAGACATCCATCACAACCACACAATGAAGACTACTATAATACTATTACACAATAACACAAACAACCTTAAAATTGTAATTTATTTTACATAATTTTCAGCATAACAAAATAAAACAGACCTCTAGTGTCCATATACACTAAAGGCTGCATCTTCTAACATCTTCCTGTACACAAACAATATGAAATAGGACTTGATTGTCCATGTAAGCTAAAAGACAGTTGCAGGCAAACCATTAAATTAGTCATCGATGGATCACATTGATGTGAATAAGGTTAAGAATATATCATGAAATATGGATGTGTTCAATCATAGCTGATGGAAGAACATTCTCTCAGATGCCTGTATTTGTCACCCTCTTAATAATGGTGAAAATAATTTGACCTAAGTCAGAATACCATTTGGTGATAGATGTATATATTATAAACACAATTTAGATATACTATCTAAAACATAGAGGGCACTTTGTGAAATCTACTGATCTTAAAAGCGATGCAACACGAAACAAGGATATGATAGGGGTGTACCAGAGGGACATTAAAAGACATCAGCCTGATTGTTTCTGTAAGTAACCAAGAAGACTTGCTGATGGGATATTTCCCTTTATTCAATTTGAGAGAAAAATTGGGACAAAAACAAGGTTGTAGATGAGTAGCTGCAATTAAAGTCACCTCAACAAACATAAACTATTATTCCTTAAATTATGCCCAACACTGATAGATTTTAGCGTCTAAATTTTAGAAGAAGATCCTAGAATATGGATAGTGAGAGATCAACCAAGATTTTAGAAAATGGGCTTACCCATTCTTGCCTCCTGAGCGTGCTGATCGCCTCCCATCTGCCTTCTCTTCATCTGGATTTGAATGCAATGTGGCCTTTCCTAAAGAAACCTTTGCAGTAACTGCTGCTGCTGCTACGTTCTTTGCTGTCTCTAGTTCAGCATTCTGTGGAGATTGAATTAACAAAGGAACATCAGAATTACAGAACTAGATAAAGACCAATGCTTCAGAGAATCAAAGGCCATATGTAATAAAATAACTGGCACCTGGCAATTGAATCTGTACTTACTATCTTGTTCTTCCGATCCTGCTCCGCTTCCTTTTCCTCTTGTTCTTTCTTCTTTTGAACTTCATAATTGATACGATCAGTTTCTGCCTGCTCGCCACCAAGAAAGACTGGTTACGATGAACTGCTAACAAGAAGCACGGCTCAGCAAAATAGCTCTCCTCAAATATCAAATCAGTTTTAATCCTACATGCATAACAACATCAAACAACAGGCCACCTTTATCAAACTGAAATAATATTAAATGCAACCTTTAGAAAGTAGGAATCACCTTTTTCTTCCTTGTTTCCTCAGCTTTAGCATCCAGGAACTGCTGAGGTATGCCACTAGCATTTTTCTGTGCACTAGTTAAAAGACTCCACAGTTCCTTCATAAATTTCCCTGTATTCTTTTCCATAAATCCTGTGAGTTGAATTTGAATCTGCTTGCCATCCACCACCTATGGAAAACAGAAATAGAGTATGAAATTATTGGTTTATAACCAGATAATCCTCCCTAATCGATCCACCTCCTACGGAAAACAGAAATAGAGTATGAAATTATTGGTTTATAACCAGATAATCCTCCCTAATACAGATTGTATTGTGATTCTCTAATTCTTTCCCGTAATCGATAACAATGAATCTCATAAGACAGATGACTAAAAGACATCACCACAGAGAATCCATATCCTCCAATAACAACTAGGAAAAATAAAAGCATAATTGATTTTGCAGATAGAAAAAGAAATCGGCATACTTTTCCCTCCAAGAGTTCATTTATGAAATTAATCAACACTTCATCCTCGAAGCCAAGAAACTCAGTAGCCCTATTGGCTATCCAAGGCCTAATAACATCCATCTTCACTTTTGTCATGTCAACCTGCATGTTCAGGTAAAGAAGGAACTAAAATCATATGATGGTTATAAAAAAACAATTAGAAAAGCACCATCACGCTGGTTAGTTCAAACTATAACTTGAAATGTTGGAAAAGTCAACTTCAAGAAGAAAAAAGAACTTTATGTTGAGTTTGAAACAAGCTATTGAAATCATAAATGGAAGAAACATCTGCCAAAAATTGAAATCGATAATCAACGATGCAGAAATTCTCTAAGACCCATTTTTCTTTGGCTAAGACAACTCTGCAACATAAATTGAACAACTCCAATTCCACTTGGGGTTAAAATATGCTCCCATGGATTTCCTGAAATAAGTTAAGCTCTAAACCAAGATTGGGGAGTATTAATACATTCAGTTTATAGATTAAAATGAAGCATTGAAATAAGCTTCACCAACGGGGATCGACGGTTGGCCAAAAGGGGATGATGGTATTAGGCACCTGGGTTTAATTCCGACACAAGAATGTGGTATGTTTTATCCAGTGAAAGAGGGCAAAGCAATCATGGCCAATAAAGTTAGGTCAAGTGTAGCATTAACCATACATTATCACAGTGTTCCATCTTTTGACAGACAGTGGATGCTCGGCACTGAAATTTAAGGAAGCATCTTTTCATATTTTACATTAGATAATAAGTTATTGTTTTTGCAACGGGCCATGGTTCACTGTTGAGATTGTCAGGGTGTTCAGCTGTCTACAAGGATTTCATTCCCTCTGTAGTCTGCACCGGCCAAACGGCATATTCAATATGGACGAGACCAGATACAAGTCCAAGCCAAATTTGACAGAGAAATAACCCTCAGATCTGGCATGTAAACTGGCGAAAGTCCATGTTATGTGGGGCAGCCCATTGGGGCAAAGGTGATTTTGTAAGCATTTCTAAAAATAATAAGGAATGGTTTCCGCTAGTTTTGAATGGCCAAAAGCATGCAATCCCCCTTTCCAGAGTCCGTGTCTTTCAGTGATAGTTCATACGAAAGAAACTTTAGTTAGGGCATTTGATTAATACTAATAACATTTCATTTTGAAACCAATCTCGTACCCAGAATCGCTCGGGTTTTTTACAACTGCTTTTAAAGACAAGATTGCTACCAATTACAACTTCCGGAGAAGCTTTCGGTAATGAAAACCACAACTGTGGGGTTTCAGCCATAAATTTTGGCAGTGGATGTTTTATAAACCAGATAGGGTAAATTTCGATACCATTTATTTTCACGGGGCTAGGGTTTCAAACATCGAAACCCTGACCGTAGGATATCAAACACAAAGTTTAAAGAACTGCGAAGTAAATTATCTTCGTCGCTAGGGTTTGAAAAAATTACTTACCAACTGATCCAACTCGGGATGAAACTTCTGGGACTTCAACAGCTTCGCCTGCTTGTTAGAGAAACGGGTGTCCTGATCTGCAGAGGTGCCCTGAAATCGAAACCAGAGAAATTCGCCGAAACATCAGAGAAACGGCTGAAAATAAAGGGCTCCTAATAGCCCAGAAAACTGAGGGCTACGCTTCCGAAATTAAGGCCCGGCCACAAACTAAACGGTAAAACATCCCCAAAACCCTCAGAAGCCAAAACATTTCAGGGAACATAAGCGATATTGCTTACTCTAAAGAAACCGCCCGACATCTTCGAAACACTCTAGAGCTCGGCTGCGCTACTGTGAATCTGGTACGAATGGTGACTCTCTTCTCCTCGTTCTAACAAATCCGGTGAGAAATCACCAGGTCCATCCAATAACAGGGATAGTTTACAAATCAGGGTTACAACGCACACGATACCTCTCCTTTACGAATAAAATTTGACTGCACAGAAGTAAATGACACGGCTATATCCATATATAGAGAGAAGGACCGACCCATTTTACAAAAGGCACGACACTTAATAGAGGCTTTTCATTGCATCAAGAAAGGTGAAGTGCATTGGACAACTGCCAGCATGAGCGGTGTGTCCTCTTAATGTTAATAAAATAGTGGGGGAAAATCATTTGTTTTGGATATTTAATATATATTATAAAATTTAGAATTAAAAAAAAAAAAATGAAGGATTAAGAGTGTTTCTTTAACCTGTTTTATTTTTAATAATATAATAAATTAAATATAGTTGATTTTTATTATTAAATATTATGTTATATATGATTTTTAATTAACCTGTTTTATTTTTAATAATATAATGAATTAAATATGGTTGATTTTTATTATTAAATATTATGTTATATATGATTTTTAATTAACCTGTTTCATTTTTAATAATATAATAAATTAAATGTGGTTGATTTTTATTATTAATTATTATGTTATATATGATTTTTAATTATATTGGGATGGAATGTGGTTGCTTTAGCTACGACATGCATATTCACAAGGGGGAGATGGACTTTGTGGTTAGTTATAGGGATTGTGGTTAAGGTTAGAAGGGTTGTTTATGTGTGGGATTTTATGTGGTCTTTTTTTCTCGGCAATCACGGAGTATGGTGGTAGTGGAGCTTTGGGGGACCTAAATGGAGGGGTAGTCAGAACACGTGGCCACCTCGGGTGACGAGCTAGACAAGGATGACTTGTGGTTGGAGACAAGTGGAAGTTTTGGGGATCGGGTGGATGAGAAGGTGGAGACGAGCAGACTGGGACAACAGCTCCTGGTTTTTGTCAAGGAAACTCCCCCACCCCCTGGTAAGTCGCTTTCGCATACACTCTTTCAGTCTTCTTTGGGTGAAGAGGGTTTTGAAGGTTGTTTTGGGGCATTTCCAGAGCTTTTGTCATATGAATCGTTGCTCACAAAAGGAGGTTTACCACCATCCCTTAGCCCTCGAGAAGATCTTGATTTCGACTGGATTTCCCAGTTAGAAAGCAGTTTTATCTTTTCATCGCCCTGTTCCAGTCAGGAGGGCCTTAGAAGCGGAGCAAAGTGTCATGGGTCGAAGTTTTTATCAAAGGTAGATCAGCGCAATGCAGAGGGTTTCAGTTCATAGCTCTTGGGTGCACAAGAGGAATTAGCAAAGTCTACAACCACAAAAGACTTTATTTCGACTTTCCTAAATGTAGAACAACATCAGGGTTTTGACCGGTCTAAGGAGAAAGGTGGAACTGCTCAGATTGCTCAAAGGACTATAGCTTATGTCGAAGCTTTTTGTGATCAAAGGAGAAGGACAAGTGAAGGATAGAGAGAAAAGAGGAAAAGTTTAAAAACTAAAGGAAATCTGGGGAGCCTGGTTCTCGGGGAGGATGTGGGTCTAAGTCAAGTTATTCAAATGGCAAACCAAACTCTTGTAGGAAGAGCAAGTGGAAGAACTTTTGTTCTCAAAATTGTGATCAATTGGGTGCATTTCGCATGGAAGGACCATCTTGGTTACGCTCCAGAGATCATCAAACTAAATAGGAATTGGTTTGCTTTTAACTTTTTGCAACCAGATCATGTGAGATCGGAAGAGCGTCGTGTAGGGAAAGAGTGTAGATCTCG
>CBVK0100595810.1:0-13591 GCA_900067695.1 Picea abies | reverse complement strand
ACATCATTAACGATCATAGGTATGAAAAAAATAATGTGTAACAGAGAGCCCCCCAAAGTATGAATTCAGAACAGAGTGATAGCTAAAATAGTTTGTCGAGTGTGTGTAGGGAACAAGGAACAGTGGGTCAGAAACTTGCCAACAAATAAGAAAATACAGTACAATAATATATCATCACTGAGGTAGGCATTCCCATACTCAGAATACAAATGACTCAAAGTATAAATGCCGACATGTGAAGATCCATGTCAAGTAAGACATTTCATGGCCACCAAACATACACTGTGGATCCATGCCAATATGACTCAAATCTGAACATAGACACCAAAAATACACTGTGGATCTATGTGTTAAATACTCAAATTTGAACATAGCCACGAGACATACAATGTGGATCTATGCAATAGTACAAACTGAATATACTCCAACACAACTTGAATCTGACATAAAATATCCAGGGTCTTCATATCCACCACTCTATAGTACAAATCTAACCATGTGAATACATGTGTTGGAGTCGAACATGGTAGAAACCACTTGATTACCGGTCAATGATGAGAACCGTTAACAAGTACGAGGGAAATCACCATTAATGTCAATGACTCCCAAGGTACTCTAGTACAATCCAACGAATGTGAATCAATGAGTTGAAAGTGAGGAAACCTGCCATTGAGGCATGCAAGTTCCAAGGTACCAATTAGTTTCTAAGTCTAATTCCTAGATAATGAGTTGAAGTCGACAGGAAAAGACTCATCACAGGAGGGCCTTAATGTATCCCACATCAATGACATGAAACAAGTAACAATATTCGATGTAGATCAGAGTAACAAGTGATTTGGGACTGAATCAGGGATGGACAACACAATAGAAAGATTAAATACTGCAGAAATGGCTGATGCAATAGAAGAATTTCTGGGTTGAACTTCTCTTTGAACATATTGACGACACGACAACTGTCTTGGAAGAAATGACTCAACAACAGGGATCACAAACCAATTTGTAATCTTAAAGGAGTCTGATCAAGAGACAAGTGGACTTTCCAACCTAGACACAAGGCAAGTGAAAGGGTGTCATGTTCAAAAGAGAATCTTCCATGGAATACAGGTTTAGACACAATTCTTTCCCAAATTTTCCCCCACCATTTCTGGCGAGTACCTATTTATTTTTACACAAGATTGAGGAGGATAAAATATGCTTGTAATGTAATCTCATCCTTCATATGAGTCCATCAGAGTATGTTTAATGAACCCTAGGAAGGAGTGGTTCGGTCCCATATGGGCCTTTCAATGTTTGTTTTATGAGTCCAAAAAAAGAAAACTCAGGGGTTTTTCATGTTTATAGAGTCCAAAAAACACTTAAAGAGAAATCTCTCAGTTCCTTTTTTGTAAAGTAGTCTGATGAGACTGAAAAAGAGATAAACTATTACTCAACAGATGTTTTCTTCAAATACTATAACAAGCGTGAAGAGAACAAGGTTGCTCGACAATCTTTTCATGTTTAGAGAGTTTGAAAAGAGCTTAAAGGGAACTCCAGTGGGTTCCTTTTTCATATAACCTTTACGAGTTTGAAAAAGTGATAAAAGTATACTCGGTTTCATTCTCAAATATTTATGAGCACGAGAAAGAACAAAGAGTAAGCTCGATAACTTATTCTCATGTATTTGCGAGCATGAGAAAGAACAAAGACTAAGCTCGGGATTATTTTCATTTTTTACACAAGCTTTAAAACGAAAAAAAACTGTGCTTGGGATATATTTTATTTTTACACAAGATTAAAAACTAAACAAAACTATGCTTAGGCCCGGTTTCATTTTTACACAAGCTTGAACCATAGGAAACTATTCTTGAGGTAAGTGGTTTCATTTTTACACAAACTTGAACCATAGAAAACTATGCTTGGACTTCCCAATGCATAATACAAGGATGGTTGGTACTTAGCCCCCAGCTTAAGAAACTAGCGGCTCTACTTCAGCATGAAGTCCAGAGGCTGAAAGTATTGCCCCCCAAGCTTAGTTTCATCCAATGACAAAGGCAGAGGAAATGAAGCTTCAAATACTAGATGAAGGACTTGACTCAAACAAAGAGGGGGAGAACTATTTCATTTTTTAACGAGCTTGACATAGAAACAAGAACTATGCTCGTAACCTCTGTTTCATTTTTTAACGAGGTTGCCATAGAGACAAGAAAAACTATCCTCAAAGTCTTCTTGATCATGGATTCCAAGAGGACAATGCTCTGAAAGGAGACCATGTCAAGGGACAAACCTTGGTCATAGCTTCCAAGAGGTCTTCATTGGAAGGAAGAAATACGCTTTGGAAGGACACCATGTCGAGGGTCGCGACAGGAGTAAAGAGATCAGGCTCTAACAACCCTATCAAAGAGATCACCATGTCAACTATTGGATCTAAGTCATCAGAAGTTGAAACCATGTGTGACAACGCCACATAATTAACCTGTGGCAAGGGTGATACCATCCGCATATGAGAACCATTCAGGGAGGTAATCCAAGTGGGGTCAATGAATGAAAGTTGATCAACAGTCACAACCCGTCCATCGTGAGGGAAAGATATTACATGAAAAAGAGTAGACACAATAGCTTTCATGGAATAGACATAATCTCTCCCAAGGAGTAAAGAAAAATCCAAGGGGTCTTGGACTACCATGACGTCAATAAAGACAGTTTTCCATCCCAAAGTTACAGGAAACTGAGGAAGGGTCCCTAAAGGTTAACTATTTCTTATGTTAAAAGCTAACAGATTTTGTGTAACCGATGCAAGCAGAGGATAACCCAAAGCTTTCCAAGCAATAGAGGACAAAATACTAACAGACGAACATTCATCTATCAACATCTGAGGAACGTCCCGACCACAAACTTGCACTGTAATATGGAAAGGAATGTGACAGGGAAGACGAGGTCCAGTTAACACACCCCAATTAAAAAGGATGGCCTCATTACTTGGAGGGGGTTTCACTGGAGAAAGAGGAATACCCCCCGACACTCAGAGTCTATATCAATGATAAAAATGTGGGCAGTATCGGGTTTACTCTCGAGTGGGAGAGTAGGATCGACCGATGATGGGATTGAATCGACCACGTAGGCACTCTTCAGAGGAAGAGTGGGATTGACCGATGATAGGATCGGGTCAACCACTTTGGCACTCTTTGGATGAAGGGTGGGACTAACCAAGGAAGGGACCGGATCAGTCACTTTAGCACTCGTCAAAGGAGGAGTGGGATCGACCGATGATAGAAATGGATTGACCACTTTGGTTGCATTCTCCAAGGGGAGAATGGGGTCAACAGGTGGAAACAGATCGACCACTTGGGTGATACTCTCTAATGGGAGAGTGGGATTGACCAAGGACGGGATGGGATCAACCACTTTGTCAACTGGTTCAATTAAGGACGTTACCATATTGACCACTTGATCAACCAGACTGACCGATGAGGGAACCATATTGATCATTCCATCAACTGCAGGTGGGTTGAGAGAAAGCTTGCGATAAGCAGCTGGAAGTTGAGGTTGTGAAACAATCATGTCTTCTAGGAATTTTGAGGCTTCGTCCATACGAGGGAAAAGGTGAGTTAGATGATTCCCTTTGCATAACATGCATGGGTACTTGACTCTACTTTTCTTCTTCTTAATGGTATCTTGACTAGTCGACGGGAAGTCATCAGCATGTTGTTCAGAGGCTGATGACATGGATTGGCAAGGATGTGTAGACCATGCTTCTATAACCTTGGATATACTAGGGAAATCCGTAAGAAGAAGGCTACCCTTACAAAGCCTACAAGGGTACTTGGGCTTACGGGTTGTTTGGGTGATCTTGACATCATCAACACTCCCAGCATGACTACTAGTAACTGGTTGTTTTCCAACATGTTTGATAGTGGTTGGAAGATTTGACCCTTGTTTATCTTTCTTCTTCTTAATCTTCCTTTTCTTATTCTTCTTATTCATTGGGTTACTAGCTTTAGAAATTTCACTCGAGGAAGAAGATG
This sequence comes from Picea abies, assembly GCA_900067695.1. Taxonomy (NCBI): domain Eukaryota; kingdom Viridiplantae; phylum Streptophyta; class Pinopsida; order Pinales; family Pinaceae; genus Picea; species Picea abies. The sequence continues at coordinate 9,590 of CBVK0100595810.1, read as the reverse complement.
AAACAGAAGGAGACCTTGTGAGGGAAGAAGGAGAAGAAGACCTTACTGGTGAAGAAGGTGAAGGATCAACATGAGGTTGATGCTCGTGGGGGGAAGTTCTTGTGACTGAAGAACTAACTGCATTCGAGATTACCTGAGTGGAAAACAACCATACCAGTAATCCAATTGTGAGACCTGGAAGGCTCAAAGTAGAAATATGAGGAGGACCAATGTTTCCATAAGAAAGAAAAATAAAATGTTCCCCTGGAGTAGGGGTTCCTTCATTGGTCATTCTGGGAACTGACGCCATTAAACAAAAATCCAATCTAGATTCCTCTAAGGAAAACAACCAGAACACGCTAAAAATCTAGTAAGCAAACAAGCAAACAAAACCTTCTGACAATTAACGCACTAGTTGGTGATGAAATTCAACGTCGCAGGAACAATGTATGAAGGGGATAAGATAGAGTGGGTAGAAAAGTTACATTGACAACCTTCTTAATGGACTTACACCCTGGTACAAGCTCCCACACATAAACGTGGGTATACCCTCCAAGGAGCCCGAGTTAGTTTGGTCAACATCGATTCCAGGTACCATGAAGACTTACCCCACCACAGTCACCTCGTGTAGAGAACCTAGAGAGATAGGCCACTAAGGTTACCAATCACTACAGTGATGCCTGGAGAAACAATCGATAGTTCGATCCACGTGCAAGGGTAGGGTATCTAGCCCGAAATCAACTTGAAAGGATTCCACTCATCATTGTGGGTATACCTTCAAATGACCCCCATAATATGCGCAATCCCTACACCAAGACCAACAAAGCAGGGTGAGTAACTCTGCTAGTCTCAATGCGACCTCGTGATTGACCCTTGTGTGAGAAGGGCTTCCCAGGACAAAATGAAGTAGGTGGATTTAACTCTCCCTATCACAAGATACTATGTTTGTTTCCAGCTTTGGAAAGTTATCTTTCACACCTATTCCAGAGCTCTGCAACTAATCTAATGTAGGTTTGCTACCAGAAAATATAAAAATCTCTAATCAATTTTTATAAGCACTTTATTTTATGGATGTTGTTACTCAATAGGAAAATGGCGTGGACAATATGTTGTTTTGATCAACTCGAAAGTTATGCAAAGAGATGAAGATGCAATCTTTTCATTTCGATGAAAGATATGCTATGATAAGGAGAAAACATTTATCATTCCCAGATGCACAATTTCCCAAAATATATTAAACTCATCAATATGAAGATTCTTAAGAAATGAGAAAAAGGTATTGTACACCAATGCACGATTCATGGCCCCACCAATTTGCCAAGAATCATGCAATCTCGCCACTACAAATGCAATAATTCCCCCAATCTAATATAAAGAAAGAAATTAAATCTTTTTGTTTCAAAAATTTCACTAAAATAAATAATGAACTTTCTTAAAACAAAGAAACCCAGACTAAAATTTTTCTTTTAAAGCGAACCATTCAAAATAAATATGATCTTTCCCTAAATAGTTCTAAAGAAAACATAGGATTTGGAATTGAAAGACACTCAAAGAAAGATACTAATCCTTCAAAACCAAACAAATCCAATTTGGCTAAAAGTAACTCAAAGAATGTCGAGCAAACTGTAAACAGATCAATATAGTCTCCAAAAGCTCAATCCAACTGATCAAAGCAAAACTGGGTCATCAAAAGATGACAAGACCCAATCCAAAAAAATTTACAAACAAGTTTGCATCCTAGCAGTAGAGTACAGTGCGATAATTAGGTATTCTCGCAAGCTAGACATAGGTAGGGTGCGAGAAGTTCACACTGGCTCTAACAATAGGGTATGAGAATCCTTGGTTTTCACAGGCTGTAGAGAGGTACAGTGTGAGAATGTCTGTAATCAAAGAAATTTTTGAAAAAGGACAGGGAATCTAAGTGAACTTCTAAATCCAGAGAGTCTGGATGGATGTCCCACAGACTTAGAAACCAGAAAACAAGCAATCAAAGGAAGGGAAACTAGACTAACTAGGAAACAATACATTCCCCAGTGGAGTCGCCAATTTTGTTATCAGATAAATCGATAGGTGCAGACACTAACTGATCTCCCTAGATCCACCTAGATCTAGAACAAAACACACCAGAACATAACAAAACACACCAGAACATAATGCTTTCCTTAAGTTTTAAATATTGAATTTACTAACTAAAGAGGGATAGGCGACATACCGTTTAAATGCCACTTCCTCTCACCATCACCATCCTATCTCCATTCCAATGCTCATACAATGATGAACCTACAAAAGAACACAACCAACCAAATTGATAGTAATAGCACAAACTCAATATAAACCTATGTATGTGATCAAGGAATCATACAATAAAACACAAAAAGACTTATAGGAAAGAATCATATTACTGTATCATATTAAATGTGAAAGCGAGATTACAACTATGGACTTGATGTCGTAAGGTCCCTTCCAACTATCCTTCGTTCCCCACACACTTTCACTCCAAGAATTCTGAGAGCACAAATATGATAGTATTCATAATCTATCTTGACAAAGGCAAAACTCAAAACCACTCTAACCAAGCTAATAATTCCAAGCCAAATCAAAATTATCCCTTCTCCATGAGAGCTCCTCTCCTTTTATAAGTTGAAGAGGATAAGGTGAGGAGGTTAGGATGATCCCACCAAATCATGAAAGAGAGTAATATCCAAACCATTCAGATGCCACCTCCCCATGGAAGTTCCTTCTTCTAGAATATTCGAGAAAATGCTTGTTTTTCCCACGTGTAAGAATTCTCGCACCCTTCCTATAGAGCAACCCATGAACCTCTCATAACCCAGCTATGGTGCAACCTGTGAGAATCAGTCATTCTCGCACCCTACTTATATAGCAACCTACGAACATCCTCTTTAATAGGGTTTTTACAAAGGAAAATGCAACTTCTATTCTCAGGAAAAGTTCTTCTCTCTTCTTTCTTCAGGAACTGAGGACACTGACCCCTCTGAAGGAAACATATAGGTTTACATCATTAACAATCATAGGGATGATGAAAATAATGTGTACACATGCTTTGGAAACCTAGTTGCATTTATCTTAGTGACATACATAGGTGACTGTAGAGGTATACTGTGGTACCTAGGGCAGACATCGGGCCACGCTTTGCAGAGTATACCCAGAGGGTGCTTCCATATTCAAGTTTCACTTTCATCGGTATGTTTCTTTAGTGTTGGCTGGTGTAACTGTTCTTCCAACTAGCTAGTGATATGATTGTCTTATCTCATAGGAGCTTTTTTTCTAGTGTGTGATGGTATTTTTCTAGTGTGTCATTGATCTTCTCACACCGAGGAGGATTAGGAGCTCTGCTAGTCATGAAGGCTTCTTGGCCTACCACCAGTTAATCTAGATCCACCCCCACCACCGCTAAGGTAAAGACTAGACCAACAAGGGTCTTTTGAGGTGATCGTGCCATAGGAAACTGAGCCCGACCCATCTTCGAGAGGAGAATATTTGATTCCGAAGGAACCAACCATTTTCTAACTCAGAGTGGAAGCTCTTGGTCCATATAACCCTCCAATCACTAATCTATCAGTGCCCATCGTCATATAGGTTAAACCTTACGAGTGTCAGGTAGTGTCACAAGCAGCGATGGAGACAGATGCTGCTACTTCTTCAAGGAGTCCTCATATTCCCTCTATGGTTGTCACCACAAAGGGTTTTCTACCTCCTAACCAACCATCATTGGTTTGGACCACCATGGTATCAATCGCCTCTACCTCGGGCAATGGTCTGATACCATCTATGGTGGCGATCACTGCTCCTTTCACCTAGAGTGCAATAGACCCTTCGTTCTCTACAAGATGCCTGACTTCGATACGAACTCTATCCTTTCCTACTCCACTCTATAGACTTTACGTATAGGGGAAGGGAGCTTGAATGATCCTCTAGAAGGATCCATGGGGGGCACCTCATATCCCTATAACACTTTCCCTTATGGAGAGGGTCATATACCCCCTTCCTCATCTTTGCTTGGTGGTGCTGACCAACACTCCTCTAGTTTGAACGTAAACTATAGTTTGTTTGGAGCAGGTAGTCAAGGAATTCCTTATTATAGCATGCTAGTAGGTTCAAAAATATTATCTTTGTTCGACGTGTTTGGTAACAACGCATTCTTGTCAGCTGCTGTCTCGGCTAGGGGAAACCCCTGTTATGGACAACAAAATCCTGTGCAGGGTACTATTCCTCCACATGGGGAAAACTTAGGAATTCCTTCCTGACAAGGACTTTGGAATCCATGGTAGGGATCAGTTCCCTCATTAGGGATGCTGACTAGGGGAAACCCCTTCCACAACCAATGGAACCCCAGGCAAGGCTTAGGACCTATGCCCGTCGGATTGGCAGGGGGCAACCCTTCCCAAAATCCTTGGAATGCAACGCAAGCCCAATCTTTTACGTCCTATTAGAGGACTCAGTCGATGACGTCTCAAAAAGAACATAATATGTACGCTGGTCACGACCATGGTTATTACCAGAACCTTGGCCATCAACCTAACTTTTCCTGGCAACCTGGTGCCAACCAAAATCCAGGCTCTTTTTTCCCTGGTTATAATCAACAACCCAAATTACCGTTTCTGGAAACTTTGCACTTGACAAGTTATTAAACAACCCCATCTGTCACAATCCACATTGGCCTCCCATGCCAACCAAGTTACCTTTGGACATTCCAAAGTTCGAAGCTAAGCTTAATGAATATGCAAGTGATCATGTGACTACCTTCCATTTATGGTGCTCGTCCAACTCTTTGAGAGATGACTCCATTTAGTTGCGTTTGTTTCAATGCACTCTCATCGAGAGTGCTGTGAAATGGCACATTGCGCTCGACCACTTGAAATACCCTTCCTTCAGCAAATTGGCAATGGATTTCTTAAATGATTTTCAATTACCTGTGAGATATGATGTCGACACCGAATTGCTAGCCAACTTTGAGCAGACAAAAGCAGACCATATCTCATATCACATACAAGAATGGAGACGTTGGAAGAGTTTGATAAAAGTACCAGTCCCACCAGCATTCCTGCTTGAGTGGTTCCTTAAGTATTTGGTACCTCAGTTATCTAAAGATGTCGCAACTTCGGGGGCATTTTAAGAAGAAGAAGCGATAATGAGAGCTCAACAGCTGGAGCTGATTTAGTCTCAGTCTGGTTTACTTTACGAAGTTTTTCCAGATGCACCACGGTCAATACTTGACAAGACTAGACAAAGATTTGGACCACATGCCAATGGTATTGTTGATTCAGCACAAACGAAGCCCGCTGATCAACTATCGAATCAATTGCAGCAATTATCAATACAACAGACATCAACCAACTAGACCACTAGTTCAGCTGCTCCCCTTACTCAAATGTCGGATATACACAATGTGCAATCAAAAAACCCGAAGGAAACCCAGTAGCCTAATGGAAAGAAGAAACAATGAAAGAAGGGTAAGGGGGATAATAAACCTACCAATAATGTTGGTGGGGGAAACAAGGAAAATAAGAAGTTGAAGTGTCCATGTAATCTTTGCATGGAATACAATCCAACTCACTAGTTCCCTCGACTTGCAAAGTCCTAGAAGTTATTGGCACAACAACAGCCTGTCATGTTAATGAACCCATTTCCACATGGGGAGAATTTAACTCAAGCCTCTTCAAGCATGGAAGGGGGCAGTCAAGGACCCCCTCCGTCTTCGAGTAATCCTTCATCCACGAATGTGTACATGATGAAAGGTAGCATTGATATAGCAACTATGAAATGTGACTACGAAATGCAAAACACCTCTGAGAAGGGTAAAGAAGCCGAAAACTGACCTCTTCCTCTCCAAATTGAGAAAATATTGGGCGAAACAATGACATGCATCCCAAAATGTGCATTCAATAAATATTCCCACAATCCAAATGCAAGGGCCACCCAGAACTACTCTGTGGTGGAGGATTTGTCTCAAACCCCTTGTGCAATCTCTGCTTTGGAAGTCCTCTAGAGATGCCCTTCCCAGAGAAAGGCTCTGTTAACTGCCTTATGATCTACTGAGACTTGTAATCCAGGAATGATCATGCTTGATATGACAGACTTAAAACATATTCTCCCTTATCACGTGGCATTTCAAATAGTAGTGGCTTACACCACGAAAATTTTTACTCGGAACATTTTTCGCACAGTTGTTGATGAGGGAACCTTGACATGCGTGATGTATTTGTTATGTTGGAAGGACATTGAAAAACCCATTTTGTCTCCATCACCTTCTCTTCTTATCGCTTTCAACGGTCATTCGTTCCGACCACATGAAATCATCCCCTCTTTCTCCGTGCAGCTAGGGGGGAAGACTGTGTGCGTAAAAGTTGAAGTGGTCGATGCATCTCTTGACTACAATCTCTTGTTCGAAAGGATTTGGACCTATTCTATGCAATTAGTGGTCGCGACAATTTTTTGGGTCTCCACACGAGGGTCGTATCGTGTCCATTGATTAGTTATCCTTCTCTCGTCCTGACCCTTCATTGGGGGTATCCATGGTCATGATGATTGATAACCCTCAACCTGGCATCGCCAACATAGGGGTTGGTTTGTGCCCACCTTTGATGGGTACTTTCGATTACCTGCCTCTGACAGGCATTGTCCAATACATATCGACTTTCCTCGACCAACTGTTATAGGATAAATCCATAGGCGCGGACACTAACAGATCTCCCTAGATCCACCTGGATCTAGAACAAAGCAAGATAGAACATGACTCTTTCCCTAAGTTTTAACCATTGAATTAAATAAGAGGCAATAATAAGAACATACCTTATTATCACTTCCTATGGTCTTTATTTCTCCCGCTTCACTCTAGCGCTCTCGTGCAGCCAAGACCAAGACAACACAAACCAACCAAAGTGAAGAAAGCACAATCTACTGAACAGTCAATCTATGTATATGATCAAGGAGTTATACAATAAAGTGGAAATAGATTTATGGGAAAGGGACATATTACTGTATCATATTAATGGAAAGTAAAGCTTACAACCCAAGCCTTGATGTTGCAAACTTCCTTTCAATGGCCCTTGGCTCCGACACACACACTTGCTCACTTGCATGAAGAAGATCAACTCCTTTGGATAAACTTACTGGAGTCTCCAAGCTGTTGTAGCATCAGTCCTTCACACAATTCTTTCACCAATTCTCCAATGAATCTTGCTTAACCTTTTCCATGAGAATTCACTCAGAATGAATTAGTTACTTGGATAAGAATGATCCCAAAATATCAGGGAATCTAGTACTAGGATAACCATTTGAATGCCAACCCATTCTTCTAGAAGATTCCTTTCTAGAAGCTTCGAGAATTCATCTTTTTCCTTGCTTTAGGAAGATTCCGCACCCTAGCAGTTCAACATAGTGTGAGAAGTTCGCACACTGGCTTAAGGCAACCTGCAAGAATGGGTCATTCTCGCAACTAAATATATTAGCATCTTGTGAACCCTCTTCAAAAATGAGTTTTCTTGGAAGAGATGAAAGTAACTTTTCTCAGGTAAAAGTTCTTATGAAGAGTCTGAGTACACCATCATCAATACATCATCATGACAACCAAAATCATGGGTAATAGAATTCCCCCCAAAGTATGAGGTTAGAACCAGTGATAGCTGAAAGACTTTGTAAGCTGCATGTGTGTGTTGGGAACCAGGAGCACACCTAATCGGAAACCTACGAACAACCAAGCATCTGCAGAATATCATATATAGAAATTCTAAGGTAGGCATTCCCATATTTAGATCATAGACTGATGACAATTGTAGACCTAGGTCATGGCCACCAATCACACACTATGGATCCATGCCATCAAAATATAGCATAGCCACCAGGAATACATTGTGGATCTATGTGAAAAATTTCAAATCAAGATGACATAGCCACGAGACATACACAGTGGATCTATGGGTCACAAATTATACATACTCCATCACAACCTGGACAAAAGAGATGATATCCAGGGTCTTCGATCTCATCGCCCAAAGTACGAATCTAACCATGTGATTACATATGTTGAAGTCGAACATGGCAGAAACCACTTGATTACCGGTCATTGATGAAACCATTAACAAGTGTGAGGGAAATCACCATTGATGTCAATGACTCCCAAGGTACCCTAATACAATCCATCGAGTGTGAATGAATGAGTTGAAGTTGAACATCCGATAGAATCTTCCGATCACGAGTCAATGATGTAAACCCACTTTCAAAAGCAAGGAAACCTACCATTGAGGCATGCAAGCTCCAAGGTACCAAATAATTTCTAAGTCTTGATTCTGGATAATGAGTTGAAGTCGACGGAACAAAACTCGTCACAGGAGGGCCTTGAGGTATCCCCCATCAATGACATGAAATGAGTAACAGATTTTGAAGATGAAACAAAGTATGATGTGAATTGGACCAGACACAGGGAAGGCCGACACAGAGAGAATGGATAACTGTAGATGGCCAACTCAATATAGGTTTCAGATGGACTGCTCTTGAACATATGAATGACACGACCAATGATTTGGCAGCATTGACTCAAAGAAGACACAGGGAATGACCTTGTAGCAAATCAAATGAGAGGGAAATGGATTTCCCAAACTGGCTTGAAATGATGAATAGGGGGTGTCATGTTCAAGAGTGACACTTACTGCCAATTAATACAAAGATGAAAACATATCCCTTTCCCAAATTTTCCCCCACCATTTCTGGCGAGTACCTCTTTATTTTTACGCAAGCTTGAGGATGATAACATATTCTTATTGATGTAAGCTCATTCTTCAGACAAGTCCCTTGGAGTATGTTTGACGAGCCCTAAGAAGGAGTGGTTTGGTCCTATATGGGTCTATCAATGTTTGTTTAACGACTCCAAAGATAGAAAACTCGAAGGTTTTTCATGATTATAGAGTCTGGAAAAACACTTAAAAGAGAACTCTCTTAGTTCCTTTTTCGTAAAATATTCTGGATGAGACCGAAAAAGAGATAAATTATCACTCACCAGATGCTTACTTCAAATACTTTATCGAGCGTGAAAATAGCAAGGTCGCTCGGCTATCTTTTCATGTTTAGAGAGTCTGAAAAGAGCTTAAAGAGGACTCCAGGGAGGTTCCTTTTTCGTATAACCTTATTGAGCCCGAAAAAGTGATAAAAGTATGCTCGATCGCGTTCTCATGTATTGGCGAGCATAAGAACGGACAAAGACTAAGCTCGGTAACTTATTCTCATGTATTTACGAGCATGAGAAAGAACAAATACTAAGCTCAGGATTGTTTTCATTTTTACACAAGCTTCAAAACAAAACAAAACTATGCTTGGGATAGATTTTATTTTTACACAAGCTTAAAAACTAAACAAAACTATGCTTGGACCTGGTTTCATTTTTACACAAGCTTGAACCAGAGGAAACTATGCTTGAGCTAAGTGGTTTCATTTTTACACAAGATTGAACCATAGAAAACTATGCTTGCGACTTCCCAACACATAACACATGGATGGTTGGTACTTAGCCCCCAGCTTAACATACTTTGTTTCATCCAAATACAAAGGAGAATGAAATAAAGCTTCAAATACTAGATGAAGGACTTGACTCAAAT
>CBVK0100595803.1:0-24163 GCA_900067695.1 Picea abies | reverse complement strand
ATTAATTTCTCCTCAACCATGAGGATCCACATGACGTGCCACATACCACCGGAAACAACATGATGTATACTATTCATTCATGGGTGTTGTATATGCATGTGCATTTTCCTTCATGTCCAAATACCTTTATCAATCTTGCGGTCCAAAACCCATTACTAGGGTTGACATCAATGACAACACACAATCTTCCAACAGGTCATGCATTGAATCACGCTATATCTTTGTATGCTTCAAATATTTGTGATTGAATGTGTGGTGTATCTTCAATTCATTTTCGGGTTGTCTTCTTATAGACATAGAAAGCGATTTTGTTGTCCAACTGTACGTTATTGTGCACGGTATGCCACAACGACACATATCTTGCTTCCAAGTATGGTTTCTACATATCTTCCAGGAACTGCGTCTCTTCTGGTCCCCTCCAAGCAACCAAAGAAATTAATATTCATAACCAAGCATAATGGAACTTCATTCCTTTCTCATGTTCTTCCCTGCAATATGTTAAGAACTAGTTCACAAAGAATGTCACCCAATTCATATGTACTCCTACTACACACTTCTCTACTGCTGCTATGACTCTTGATGGCACCTAATATTTGCAACATTTCCTAAGTAAATTGCAATCCAACACCTCCATCACAAATATTACCGTATCATCATTGATACTTGCGACGTCTAGTCTGCACGCTCCTTTGTGTGCCATATTTTTCCTTCATTCCTTTTACTAATGCTTTTTCCTGCATCTTGTCTATGAAATGGTAGAGTGTCTTCCCCTGTTGATGATAATCTTGTAATCCACACAATCAATTAGGTTTCTATTGACACTGCTCTGTCCATCCATAGAAATCCTCTGTGGACACAACTTAACAATAACTTGACACAAATCTCGATCTCTATGTTTCTTCCAAAATGAGGGATCTCCAACAGGTTTAATACTCTTGTTCTTTTCATTAGTGTGGCCCATTATTTAGGCTCAATTGTGATTATAAATGAATCCATTTTGAGTGATGTGCGTAGGTAATTCTTTGGCGCTAACTCTGAGAACTTCTCTACATCTACAAGATCATGGTTGGAAAATCTCAAATTTCCTATTGTGCCCAACATATCTCCCTCGATAGTGACCCTAGGAGGAATCACTAGTGTAACCAGGTCATACTTCAAATTCTTCTGCAATATGACTTGCTTTTCTATCCCTATTTCCCCAACAATCCATTTCATTTTCAAGAATGTAGTCAGAAAAAAATCTTGGTATTCACACAGTAAATCAACAATCTTCTTGATAGTTTTTTCATTCCATTAATCTCCCATGTTTGTGAACTTGGTATTATCCTTTGTACCAATATTCACTTTGCATGTTTTCAATGTCTTTACAAACTTGGAAAACTCAAGCTCGGACCCTCTACTACATGTTCTCCTTCATTTTCTGGTATTTGCAAATTTTTTGGGTCTTCGTCTTCCTAGTATTTTCCAACAACATTATAGCATTCCAAAACATCTTCAACAGTCACATAATATATTGGCACACTACATGAGGCTGATGGTATCTTCAAATATTTTGGTGTAAAGATCTTGGTCTTGATAATCTACAGAGTTGTGTCTACCAAAGGGGTATTGTCTTCAAACTTGAAAGTTACCTTAAAGTTGTGAATCAAGTCTTCACAGTTTGTTTTTCCTCTGTGTACTTCCAGTTATAAGTACTATTTCTTTGGGATCGTATCCATAGTATGTACAAAAAAGTGCGTCCATCCCTACTTAGGTATTGAGCTCCACGTTGCAGCGCTAGGTGTAAGATGATCTATAGGAAAACTCAACCTAGTATACTTCTGCACAAAATATTCAGTTTTTGTTTCAAACTTGACCTGTAACAACCTTCTGTATTTCTTCCAATTATCTATCCTATCCTTATGTGCATACCACCATATTATAGGATTTGTTTTCAACGCAATATCTAAAGCTAGCAATATTTGTTGATCTGGTATCTACAATTCAAATTATTTTACACAAATATCTACATATGTTAGTCCATTATACTTTGGGGGATCACATACCTTAGCTCCAATCCAGCACAATGTGCAGGTAATATGAGCACATCTCCTTGTATATACCTCATGTAACCTCTGATGCCAATGCTCCAGGGCTTCTTTTGAATCCAACACGCAAGAACTGATACTTTTCAAAGTGAGTACACCTTCATAGTAGGATTAATATAGTCATCCATTCGCATGGTCATACTATAAATCTTATATATTTATTTTCCCTTTGTTGGTTCCACATATCGCCTACCTTATGTGGGATCTAATGGCATAGTAAATCGCAAGTCTTCTACTTCAAATATCATTTGTCTTTTTTTTCAGATCAATAATGGTCTGCTTATCAAAACTCCAATCGAATCCAAGTAATTTTTGGTAAGGTTTACTACCATATACTATCTCGATTACTTCAAAATATGTTGTGTTGCACACTCCATCAATGTTAACATTCACCCATGTTAGTCTTCCAATCGAGACAATATCATGTTGATTTGATAGCCTCAACTGAATTGGTGACCAGATCAACTTTGGTTTTCCCATCATTTCCCATGTCTTCTTTGGAATGGCGTTCACATCAAATCCCATATCCAAGATGATATTATCCATATCATAATCTCCTACCTGCGCATTAAGTTGGAATTCCCCATTTGTCCTTTTCTTGCATTGTACATGGTTAAATGCTTGCTATGCACTGGGTACTTCAATGCAGTTTCATCCTTCATTAGTTCTAAATGAATATTTAAGAAACTTTTTAGAGTACTTACCTTCTCGACTGTTCTTTCTGTCATCAAGGGCTCATATGTTGGAGGCATGTCATACACAGGTGGCCTGTCATACACAAGTTGTGAAGTTGATTCTACCCATTTTGTTTCTAGAAGTTCCTTCCTTGATTACTTATATGTGTCTCTCTCTCTTCATGGGTCAAACATTATAGGAGGTTTTGTTGCTTTCCTGACCCACTAGTCAGCCTGAATTCCTTTTTTCTTCGCATAAGCTCTAGTTATTTATCCTCCACGCGTAAATGTTGTTATCCTTGGTCGATCGTTGTTCTCTTCTGCTTCTATCATCTGAATATGTTGGTTCCTCTTTTCCTGCCACTTCGCAATCATTTGCGAACAATCTTCCATTGCATGATCCATTTGTCTACAGTATGTGCACATTGTACAAGGATTCTGACAATATCATGCCAAATTCCCAGTGTAGTTATAGTTATAACATATAATCAATCATCTTCCTCTGTTGAATCCTCCTCTTCCCCAACCTCTGAATCCTCCTCTTCCTCCTTGATTATATCCTCTCAGAGTATTATATTGTGGTACCCCTCCCTCTAGTTCTTCTTCCCCTTGATTGTTGTATGCATATGAAGTGCGTTCTCTCATGAGATCAAGTGCACAAAATTCCTTTTCTTCATGCTCCACAGACTTACACAAATTACAAAATAAGTTCTTGGCAATACTCTAATATTTTTGCATCAAAGGAAAAGTAGTTGGATGATGACCCATTGTTCTACATATCTCACAATATACTCCTCCTCCTGGTGCTAATGGATTCAAGGATCCTATAGCCAAATATTCTTTAAATATGGGCACTCATTCTTATGATGACCTTCTTTCATGCATGTGGTATACCAGACTTCTTCGCACTTTTCTTTCCATTTAGCAAGCTCTTGCAATTGAATTGTCAATGTTGCAAATTGCAACTAAACCTGAGCCATCCTTGCACCATTTTCTCCTATAGGGGATGCTTCCAGCTTCATGGCGGTATATAGCACTTCTAATTGTGATGTAAACTTTTGTTGCGTCAATGGGCATCGTATATTTGGTAATAATCCCACAATGAACCATTCCTTATGTAGCTCATCTGGAATCTAGAAGGTCAATTGATGCATCAATATCTTGAATCTCTTATCAAAGTCCCATATTGATTCATTTTGTAACTTCTTGATCTCTTTCAGTTTCATTATACACTGCGACTTAGACTTCAGTTTATGGAATTATTTTAACAATGATTTTTTTATGTCTTCCAACATTCTAGCTTGTCTCGTAGGTGCAATGGATTGATACTTCATATACTAGAGTAATGCACGATCTCTTCATATTTTCACTAACTAAGTAATCTTCACATTGGCATCCTGGATGTTCTTCACAGTCCATATTAATTCACAGAAAAATAAGTGCTATTCTGGATCTTCTATCCCTGCTCCATGAAAGATAGGCATTCTCAACGTGGGATCTACCCCTGCCATTGTATACTGCATAGTATTCTTCGTTGGTGTCACCAACTGATTTTGGTTTGTCATGTTACTTCCACTACTCTAACTACCTTTACTGCAATCCTTGCTTCTTTCCCTAACTATAAGTGTTCATGACAAGGTTTCAGATCTTGGAGACACACACAGAGTCATGGGTTCGAGATAGAGTATGGCCTGAGTGGGGCTACTGGGATGTGATGGATCTACTTCTGCTGGACTGAGCTGACGATATTTTTCCTTCTCCTCTGTGCACGATATTACTTCGATTTGGAGTACTACACCAATATCTCTTTCCTCGGCCTCAATGTGGTTCTCTTCTCTATCATCCATAGTCATCTTCCTACTATACCGAAATATTTTTCCACTGCACAATACTCCAATATCTTCTTTCGTCACAAATTATTTTTCTCTTGACATTTTCAGTCTATTTGTTCCTTATTTATTCTTTCTTGCATCCCTCTTCTCCATACACTTTGACCATCCCCCAGTCAACCCCCAATCCCCCTATGCGAGTGAAGGAACCTAACTACTAGGGTGATCAGATTTCAGCTTCATAACCCCCTTATCACAGAGAAACATTTTGATCCAAGTACAAAATAATTTCAAATATCTTCCATGTAGGCCTTTAAATATATCCCTTTCAGCAACACTATATGACTGGGTAGAATCTATAGCAAACTCGGTAATATAACCCCCTAATACACAATCTATCCAAAAATAATCTGCGTGTGAGATCTAATTACTTATAGTATTAACTTGTCAGATCAAATGAGGGGTCAAATTCCTTGGAACAACAATTCTTCCATTATTTTCAGCTAACCTTTGTAACCACTCATTCAATATTATCGAGAAATGAACAAAGAAAATCTCATGTAAGTCTGTAAATACATACCTCTATAACCACTGCTCCGAGCTTATCCAAGGGTTCTTATTACGATCTCTGGATAAATAGTGTTCTTTTTTCTCTAACCACTATCCTATCTCTTCCTTAGTCGAACTCCACATTCCCCTTAGGCGTAGATCCCAGTCCCGACAATGGAACCATTTGTTGGCACACAGTGGGTAGACCTAGCGTTCAACATGAATTCACCAACAAAACCCTCAGATACTGGCTATTTCGGCATCACGCGCAAGTAGGTGAAGTCTCACCTGAGGTATCTATGTAGACTGTAGAAACCAGGTTTCCGCAGTCATGAAGTGATGGGAGGTATTCATCATAAGAAATACACTTAGAATTTTTTCATTATACGTTACACCATGTTCGCAGAATCATCAAAGCATATAACATATTAATATTAACCATACATTATATGTGTGAAATAAACAAAACAATAAACACATCATAACACATTATAACATAGATACACCAAGATTTAGTGTGGTTCACCCAAGATGATATACGTCCACAATGACCAACTTCTTATATTATTCATAATCATCTCTTACAAAATATGTGCATTGCGCTCATACATTAATCCCTTGTTGTTCTCCTATCCTTTTATCTCTCTTTATCTCTCTTCATTCTTACATTTGCATATACAATGCTTACTTAGCTCTTCTTACTTCCTCACATGCTGATCTCATTCATTATTCATATCATATGTTCCTTCGCTACTACTTGCTACTTTCTACCAAAAACCCTTACATATTTATACTATTACATTACGGATTATCCCTTTTCGATGGAACAAAATTCCTAACATATTACAATTGTCTTCCTCCCTTTGCCCACGTTGATCCCTTAAATTTCACCAACTACCTTTCCTTCTTTCGCACATGTTGTGTAGTTCACAAAAATGGTCCCAAAAAGTCATGTCCCAACAACTAGACACTATGAAAATATTTTCTTCCCACTTATTATAGGTGAAGATGGTCAAAATGTCTCCCATGTGTTGTTTTTCTTCATATGAGATGATATATAATCAATGTGTGTGTTCCATATATAGAGAAAATATGGTGACCATCCATGAAAGGATGCGTCCCTTGGATAATAAATAACTATTTATTATTATTATTACTTATTATATATATTATTAATTATTAATCTAGAAGAATGTATTCTCGATATTGTCCAAACATCATCATTCCCTCTCAACGAGGGAGACATTATTCATCATGCCAAAGCTTGTCTCTGAAGCATACAAACTTCACCCTAGACTCATGACACTTGTCTGTCATTTTTGGGAGATGTCTCTCTCCCACCTGAACCAAGGGAAAACTCCTTCTACAACTCTCCCTCTGAGCCAATTGACTTTCTATGAGATCATTCTCACTCTGGGTCTGCATGTGATAGCATCTAACATCTTGAGTCTTTATCATCCCTTGTAAAATCACCATGACTAGGAAAAATACCACACCAGGTTCATTCACCACATGTACATACCTGTGAGTGAATGTCATCCCGATTCTAACTGACACATGGAAAGCACCTCAAGTCCATATTATTCCTTGTCATGATCAAGGAAGGACTACACATGGGCCCATTTACCACAAGTACACCTTTGTGATAAATTCATCCTATCTCCCTTGGTATGCAGCCCAATATAGGATAAGGTCCACTCGATTCTTACTCGGTACATTGTAGAAAAATGTCTGTCACACATGGCACTCCCATGTGGGATTCTAGAGGCTACTCCCTCTAGAAACACTAGGGTCAACTCCCCATAGTGTGTGATGTCAAGGTTAACTCCCTTGACATGTCCTCATGTGATATCCATAAGGAATGTGTCCTCATGTGCTCTCCATAAGGGACATTGGGCTATAATCCCAAGCTCACTTATCCCTTCTCGGATAAGTGTCCTCACATATCAACTCAACTCAGTCATAGATGAGTACAATTTGGAGTCTATCACACATGGAACTCCCATGTAGACTTCTAGAGGCTACTCCCTCTAGAAACACTAGGGTCAACTCCCCATAGTGTGTGACGTCAAGGTCAACTCCCTTGACATGTCCTCATGTGCTCTCCATAAGGGACATTGGGATATAAGCCCAAACAAACTTATCCCTTCTCAGATAAGTGTCCTCGCAAATCAACTCAACTCAATCAAAAAGGAGTACAATATGGAGAATGTCTCAAGAAGTTGAAAACATCAACACTCCCTCTCAGAAAGGGAGGCATTCATAGAACATTCTATCACAGAAGTACTCGAACTGTGTCTTGGTTTAGTAAGAACATCAAAAACCTACTCATATGTAGGAATGTACATAACTAATACTTCCTTCCTCTGCACCATGTATCAAATGTAATGGTACTTGATCTCAATGTGTTTCGATTTTTCATGAAACACTGGATTCTCTGAGAGATTCACACAACTCTAGTTATCACAACGAATAACAGTGGAATCCAACACATGTCCAAATAAATCTGCAAGGAGATTTGTGAAGCCACACTACTTCGCGGACTTCCAAACTCAATGCAATGTAATCTTCTTCTGCAGTGCTCAAAGCCACAAAAGTATGTTTCCTGCTACACCAGGAAACCATGGCAGATCCCAAAGTGAAGAAAAACCCAGAGGTTCTCTTCCTGTCCACTCCAATCCTTTCCCAAACAAATTTAGTATATCCCTGCAATCTCATGTCAATACTGGAAGTATATATTAGACCATGTCCAATTGTTCCTTGTAGGTATCTCAACACATGCTTCGCAACAATCTAGTGTGTCTGTCTCGGCTGACTCATAAACTAGATAAGTGCACTCATTGCATAGAAAATATATAGTCTAGTATTAACCAGATACATCAATGATCCAATCAGCTATATGTACAGGTTCGGATCAATCTCATCGGAATCGAAATAAGACACACTTAGCTTCTTTAGATTCGTCACCATTGGTTTAGCTAAGGGATTACAGTTCAACATCCCAAAATTCGTCAATATCTCAACTGTGTACTTCCCATGACATAGGAAGATCTCATCAGTTCTCTACCATACCTCTAGTCCCAAGAAGTAGTGCATCATACCAAGGTCCTGTTATCCCCATTTTGTGGATAACTAAGGATATCATGTCTCTATGCCCTCATGTTGCAGATATGGAGTACCGAGAGACTACATGACCAACAATATCCTTTTGTACAGATGGAGACCCTTCTCACCACCACATAGGGCACAAATTTTTAGATGGAATCCACCACATCAACTGGCTTCTAGAAGGAAATGGGACTTGCTCCATGAGGTACAAGTCAGTATTATGGTGAGCATCATTTCAATATTTAAGCCATTTGAGTGTGTTTTATCTTAGATTGCTCTAGATTTCATGATATATGCTTGGACATTATGCATGTTTCCCTAATTCACCTTGGTGGTTGACATTGTGCCCTAGTAAGTGATCTTCGTTGGGGATGGGTTTTCTACTAGGAACTCCTATGAAGAGCCATTGTATCATTCTCAACCATACTTACCACTTTCCATCACTATTTCCCCCCATTTCCTTATCTATTGGGATTTTAGGATGTATTGACCCAAGAAGGGGTTGTCCATCATTCTATGGGAAGAAGGGGATGAAGGCCTAGAGGGATTGATGTTGGGTAAAATATAAAATCCTATGTATGAACCTTCTATATGATTCACCCAGTAATCACCCAAGAAAGAAATAAAACACTTATCTGTAAGAAAAGGGGGACCCACAATAAAATATGATTACGAATTCTTAAAAGGTTAGTTGGAGGATACAATGTCTCAGCACGAGCCGGCCTATCATGTCCATGAATGTCTAGTGGTATGAAATTACCATCATCTAGTCACCAAGCCAGAGTAATGGCTCTCAATTGCATGGCTGAGAGAAAGGAGCTCTCATTACGAGCCATCCTTCTCATTTCCACTAGGTGTTTGTGGGTGACATTACCATTTTTTGGACACCACACTAGGGAAGTGGCCTTCAACCTTTCCTTAAAATTATGAAAGAATGAAAGAATGGAAAAATAATTGGATTGGAAAAATTACATTGTGGACGAATGTACCACACACCCTCTACAAAGGCACCCATGAATGAGACACTATGACCTCTTGTATGTCATGAGCCCTATTCCCATTGAGTCTTGACCCTAACCACTTCAACCACTTTACATGGATTATAGAGGGATATCTTGGAAACTCTCCTTGAACTAAGAAAATATCTACCCAATAGGACACCTCGTCAACCCTCCCACATTCAAGCTTTACAAGTTGCATAATGTCTTTGAGAAATTAATTTTTTGATAGAGTGGTCTTTCATGCACATGCTTAGATGGCTCATTTACTGATTGGATTCACTTATATTGATGTTATGACTTGAGATACTTGGAGGGAGTGCATAGTTGTCTTTTCAGGACCTAGTTGGTGGACAATTTTGGAAGAACAAACCTAGCTTGGGATTACATGGGGCTCAAAACCCACAGGTGGATGCCAAGGGCCCACATGTCGAATGAGAAAGATCAAACTTAGAAGGAATTAAATATGACTTGGATGAAATAACCTAGCCCTCACATTCCAAATGTGTTTCCTAGGAGAGGCAAAACGTCACTTCTATAGGCATGGCATCACCTAGGGGGGTTAGGGTTTGGTGGTGCGGTTGATGCATTGGCACTTAGAAATTTTGAGGAGAAATAGTATTTGACCATGAAGGAAGCAACTTGGATACTTGACATGTGGCTTTGGCAAGGCTATCCACCCTCATTCTACACCAACAACTTGCTCCAAATGCCAAAACATCCCCTAAAGGGGTGACATCCTTTTAAAATTAGGGCTTTCTTATGTGCAAAAGTAAATTTTAGATGAATTGTTTAATATTATTTTGTTAAGGGAGGAAGATTAGGGTTGTTGACCCCTAGTTTTTTGTTTTACCCTAATTATGTGGACAAGTCACCTTAGTGACATTTTTTTATAAATAAGAGATCATAAGATCTCATTTTAACATAACTCTCCCTCTTGTGAGAAGTACTTGGTCTGAAATTTTCGCTACCTTTGGAAAATTTTCTATCTTTTTCTCTTGTTTATGGTTATATCTTGATGTATGGTTGATGGAAGTGATTCACTAGCCTTGGAAGTATTTTCTCTTGCTATTGTGGTGGATTATCTTAGCATTTTCCATGAATTGGTATGGTTTTTACTTTCATGCTATCATTTGTTTCAAGTCAAGGTTATTGTGCTAGGAGCTAGGTGGGAAGTATAAGGGCATAGACCCCCACCATAGTCTTCATCATTTTATGCTACATGTTATTTGGTTAAACAAGGGTTTTCTAAGATAATTATAAGGGCATACACCCTCTTAGCTTAAACCCTAGATAGAGAAACTTTCCTTGGGGAGTAAGAGGATTTACACCCCCAAGGAGGTAGATTCTCTAGCTCTTTCTTTGCATGACCTGTTATGACCCAAGGAGGGCATATATATGGCTAAATGTATATGATGTGACCCCAAGGGGGGGGGAATATATGGGCCTAAATGTACATTTAATGTGTAAATACATATGTAATAGGGTCGACCTAGTGATAAAGGGGCCTCAGGTGCAAGTGTGAATAGCTATATATAAGAGATCATGTATTCATTATTGAGAGTGGAATTGTGAAGTATGAAAGGTATTTGGTTATTTGTAGGGGGTTCCCCTATTCGTTAAGGAGTTATTGTGTAACATATATATATTTGAGTTGTGTTCCATGTTTCCATTTTGTACATGGTGTGTACTTCTATTATTTTATGATATTTTAAGCATTTTGGTTCATAACATTTGGTATCATAGCTCAAGGTCTTGGGGTTTCGATGCTACATCTGAGACACCTTGGAATTGTAACTATAAATTTTTTTCTATGGAGTTTCAGAAGGAACCCCTTGGAGGCTATTTATTTGACGGATCAAGGTATGTGGGGTTCAAATTTTAGCTCCTGAGGCCTTATAATTCTAGAGATATATCATGTGTAAGATAGGATTTGAGAATCATCTTGAATTTAGTCATCACATAATTTTCTCTATAAAAATGTTTCTGTAACATTTTAGAACCTGAAATCCATAGGATACTCATAGAACTTATCATGGTATCTTTGATAAAAGTTTCATCTTCTGGGTCAACCTACTTTTGTAGATACACCCTGTGCAAGATAGGGTAGCTAACTAGTCCTATTGACTAGTCTCAAAGAGGTCTTATGCGTAAAACATCCATAAATTCTTCATAGTGAATCCAAATTGAGTGAGACTAGTTGAATTGAATAGTGGACATGACATAGTATTTTTGGTACAATTTTCATAATTTTATATCAATTATTGTGCACAGGGCACGATGTACAAGTTCTCTCTACTGGAAAGGTAAAACATCAATAAGGTGTGGGGAAGTTACCATAACTTCCACTTGGCACATAAAATTTTGGTTAGACCTGTGGAATTGCAAAGAAGAAATTTCAGAGTACTACAGGTCACAATTTCAATCTAAAAAGGGTCGAAATTGAGGAGATACGTCATAGGTAAGGTCAGCCAGGAGAACAGACTCCAAATTAGGGTTTCAAAGGTATGTTCAATTAAAACTATCATAACTTTTGATTGGAATGTCTAATTGAGATGATTCAAAATAAATTGGAAAGATAAAACATAGAAGAGCATATAGGAACAAATATTATAGCTATTTGAGACATTTATCCTTAATATAGTGAGGTTGGAAGTCAAATATTGGGGTTATACCTCAATTAAGAATCAATGGAAATACCTAAATTTACAGGAAATGAAGATAAAGATGAAATCAATCCTATGGAATGGTTGAGGTTGGTAAAATAATACAATATGAATCCTACAAAGGAAAGATATTATTTTTTATATGAATCTTGGAAGTGGTGGATGAGTTTTGATCAAAATACTAGATGACACTGCACATCAGAAGAATTTGAAAAAATCTTCTTAGATAAATGGATTAGGGATACAAAAATGAAGGAAATGTATAAAATTCAAGTTAAATTAAAAGAAGAAAAGAAAGTGATTAAGAAGAAGGGTGAGTAGATATATAAGATAATATCCCTTAATGAATCACTCCTTAAGGAGGTTAAGAACCTAAAGCAAGAAAATACTAGCAAAGGCAAGTGGGAACAAGATGAATCAAGGGAAGATTTGAAAAAGAAAGATGAAGAGATATGTATATTACGAAGCCATAATAAAAAAATATTGGATGATGTTAAGAGATTGAAAGAAGAAAAGAATAATTGTCAAAATAAAGAAGAAAGAAGAATCTTGGATGAAGAATCTACCAAAAGATTGGAAGATGAAATTTGCATGAAAGTTGAGGAATCATTAAATACGGATGAGGTAAAATCAGAAATACAAGACAGAATTGAAGAAGGACATCAAAATTTTCTATATGGGATCACATTGTAGCTTCAAAAGGAGAAAGAATACAAGATTAAAGAAGGTCAGCAGAAGATACTTCAATAAGTTGAACTCCATCTAGAAGATGTACATGACAAATATGATGGTATTATTTCGAAGGCTAGAGTAATCAAAGACCAAGAAAATATGATCGTGGATTCCATTATCGTTGAAAAGAAGATAGATGCAATGCATGTGCAGAGTGAAGGAAGACCACCTAATGTGAAACCGTATCGACACCCTCATTACCAAGAAACATTTCAAGGAAGACAAGAAGGACAGTATCAACATTATGAAGGAAGAAGATGGAATACCTGTCAATATTCATGGAACAAGGCATCACCAAATTACTCTTCAACAAGATATTATCAGAGACCAACAACGACTACAAATTGGAGAAGCTTCAACAAAAATACATGGAATCAAAGGAAATAAAATTATTCAACAACTAGACAGCAAGGATTAAGACCACAAATAATTCATTTTGGATGGATAGATCATCAACAATGGAATGAGGAAAGAATGAACATAATAAAATAATATTACTTGGTTTCATCACATGTGAAGCCTTTAAATGCAAAGCTTTGAGAAAAATATTTTTGGAGGGTACTATATTATGACCCAAGAGGGTCATATATATGGCTAAATGTATATGATATCACCCCAAGGTGGGGGGGGGATATATGGGCCTAAATGCACATTTAATGTGTAAATACATATGTAATAGGGTCGACCTAGTGATAAAGGGGCTTCATCTGCAAGTGTGAATAGCTATATATAAGAGATCATGTATTCATTATTGAGAGTGGAATTGTGAAGTATGAAAGGTATTTGGTTATTTGGAGGGGGTTCCCCTATTCGTTAAGGAGTTATTGTGTAACTTATATATATTAGATTTGTGCTCCACATTGACATTTTGTACATGGTGTGTACTTATATTATTTTAGGAAATTTTAAGCATTTTGGTTCATAACATTTGGTATCAGAGCTCAAGGTCTTAGGGTTTCGATGCTACATCTGAGACACCTTGGAATTGTCACTATAACTTTTTTTCTATGGAGTTTCATAAGGAACCCCTTGGAGGCTATTTATTTGACGGATCAAGGTATGTGGGGTTCAATTTTCAGCTTTTGAGGCCTTATAATTTCAGAGATATATCATGTGTAAGATAGGATTCGGGAATCATCCTGAATTTAGTCATCGCATAATTTTCTCTATAAAAATGTTTCTATAACATTTCAGAACCTGAAATGTAGAGAGTACTCGTAGAACTTATCACAATACCTTTGATAAAAGTTTCAGCTTCTGGGTCAACCCACTTTTGTAGATACACCCTGTGCAAGATAGGGTAGCTGACTAGTCCTATTGACTAGTCTCAAAGAGGTGTTCTAGGTAAAACATCCATAAATTATTCATAGAGAATCCAAATTGAGTGAGACCAGTTGAATTGAATAGTGTATAGTACATAGTATTTCTGGTACAATTTTCATAATTTTATATTAATTATTTTGCACAGGGCACGATGTACAAGTTCTCTCTACTGGAAAGGTAAAACATCAATAAGGTGTGGGGAACTTACCATAACTTCCACTTGGCACATAAAATTTTGGTCGGACCTATGGCATTGAAGAGAAGAAATTTCAGAGTACTACAGGTCACAATTTAAGTCTAAAAATGGTCTAAATTGCAGAGATACATCATAAGTAAGGTCGACCAGGAGGACAGACTCCAAATTAGGGTTTCAAAAGTATGTTTACTTAAAACTATCATAACTTTTGATTGGAATGTTCGATTGAGGTGATTCAAAATAAATTGGAAAGATAAAACATAGAAGAGAATATAAGAACAAATATTATAACTATTTGAGACATTTATCCTTAATATAGTGAGGTTGGAAGTCAAATGTTGGGGTTATACCTCAATTAAGAATCAATGGAAATACCTAAATTTATAGGAGATGAAGATAAAGATGAAATCAATCCTATGGAATGGTTGAGGTTGGTAAAATAATACAATATGAATCCTACAAAGGTAGGAGATTATTATTTTTATGAATCTTGGAAGTGGTGGATGAGTGTTGATCAAAATACTAGATGACACTGCACATCAGAAGAATTTGAAAAACTCTTCTCAGATAAATGGATTAGGGATACAAAAATGGAGGAAATGTATAAAATTCAAGATGAATTAAAATAAGAAAAGGAAGGGATTAAGAAGAAGGGTGAGGAGCTATATAAGATAATATCCCTTAATCAATCACTCCTTAAGGAGATTAAGAACCTAAAGCAAGAAAAGACTAGCAAAGGCAAGTGGGAAAAAGATGAATCAAGGGAAGATTTGAAAAAGAAAGATGAAGAGATATGTAGATTACGAAGCCATAATAAAAAACTATTGGATGAGGTTAAGAGATTAAAAGAAGAAAAGAATAATTGTCAAAATAAAGAAGAAAAGAATAATTGTCAAAATAAAGAAGAAAGAAGAATCTTGGATGAAGAATCTACCAAAAGACTAGAAGATGAAATTTACATGAAGGTTGAGGAATCATTAAATATGGATGAGGTAAAATCAGAAATACAAGACAGAATTGAAGAAGGACGTCAAAATTTGCTATATGGGATCACATTGCATCTTCAAAAGGAGAAAGAAGACAAGATTCAAGAAGGTCAACAAAAGATACTTGAATAAGTTGAACTCCATCTAGAGGATGTACATGACAAATATGATGGTATTATCTCGAAGGCTAGAGTAATCAAAGACCAAGCAAAGATGATTGCGGATTCCATTGTCGTTGAAAAGAAGATAGATGCAATGCATGTGCAGAGTGAAGGAAGACCATCTAATGTGAAACCGTATCGACACCCTCATTACCAAGAAATATTTCAAGGAAGACAAGAAGGACAATATCAACATTATGAAGGAAGAAGATGGAATACTTGTCAATATTCATGGAACAAGGAATCACCAAATTACTCTTCAACAAGATATTATCAGAGACCAACAACGACTACAAATTGGAGAAGCTTCAACAAAAATACATGGAATCAAAGGAAAGAAAATTATTCAACAACTAGACACCAAGGATTAAGACCGAAAATAATTAATTTTGGATGGATAGATCATCAACAATGGAATGAAGAAAGAAGGAACATAAGAAAATAATATTACTTGGTTTCATCACATGTGAAGCCTTTAAATGCAAAGCTTTGAGGACAAATATTTTTGAAGGAGGGTACTATGTTATGACCCAAGGGGGTCATATATATGGCTAAATGTATATGATATGACCCCAACGGGGGGGAATATATGGGCCTAAATGTACATTTAATTTGTAAATACATATGTAATAGGGTTGGCCTAGTGATAAAGGGGCCTCATGTGCAAGTGTGAATAGATATATATAAGAGATCATGTATTCATTATTGAGAGTGGAATTGTGAAGTATGAAAGGTATTTGGTTATTTGGAGGGGGTTCCCCTATTCTTTAAGGAGTTATTGTGTAACTTATCTATATTGGATTTGTGCTCCACATTGACATTCTATACATGGTGTGTACTTCTGTTATTTTATGAGATTTTAAGCATTTTAGTTCATAACATGACCCCCTTAACCCAATTATTAAGAGAACTAGTCATTTATTTATTGCATTGGAGAAACAAAATTATTGCCTTGGAAAACGTGATTTTACAAGTTTTAAGTCTCTCTTGTTGGGAAAGTGTTCCTTGAACCTTTGATTCTCTTGCCTCATTTAGGCATCCCCTTTCAACCACTACAAATTTCTTCTGTAATAGATGTTGGCATGTTTTATAGACAGTGTGTGCTTGTCATTGATGGCAAGAACAGTGTGTGCATTGATGGAAAAACAGGAACAACATAAGCTAAGGAGGATTAGCGCAGAGTCGCACGCAGTGCATAGGTGTGCACTAGGGACGAGGTTAACTCATTGCCAAAGCTCAAGAGAGATAGAGTACTCAGGATCTCAGGAAGATCAAAGGTTGAGGTCTTTGACACTTAGAAATTATTCTAAGTAAGGAGGATGCGTAAGCTCGGGCAGAGAAGCGACATTGATCATTGGATCCCATTCAGAATTCCCGATGACCGTCAAATCTGAATCCAGATAGGAGGAGCGCTAAGATGGAGGATAGATCTCTAGTGTTAGATCCGAGCACAGGGTCCAACCATCGTTGGATCAGGAAGAACCTGCATGTTCATTAAAGTACAAGATCGAAGCAGTGGTCCAACTCCATTTCGGAGTTTTTGGCTATCAGGGTTTCGGATACCAGAAGTTGGAGTGTCAAAACACTTTACAACAAGAATGTTGAAATCGCGATATGATTTGAGCCGTTGAATCAAGATCAGATATGGACCATCGAATCATAGGACACATGGAAAAATATCATCATGTCGCTAACTGGAAAGTCAAAGGAACGGGGTTCCCTAACCTCTCGAATTCGCGATATGCGAAATCACGAAACTATCTTAGCCGTCAGATCGAGGTTTTTTCTAGACCGTTGATCCAGCTCCATCTCGGAGTCTCGCCTATTGCGACTTGAAGTGACGAAATCCTACATCTAAGGAATAGCGAGATGCGAGATCGCGAAAAGATCAGGACCGTCGGATCACCAAGAACGTGGACCATTGATCTGAGCTCCATCTCAGAGCTTCACCTATCGCAACTGGGAGTGACGAGAACCTCCATCACAGGAATCGCGAGATGTAAACTCATGATAATATATGGACCATCAATAGACCAAGATTCTGAACCGTTGATCCGACTCCATTTCGGAGTTTCGCGAATCGCGACTTGGAGAGGCAAGAAACATAACCACAGGAGTTCTGAAATGCCGAAACACGAAATTGCGAAACACTTTAAGGCTTGTGAACTCAGCCAGTGGTCACACCATCGAAGAGATGAAGAGAAGAGTACATGAAGACAAGCTCCTTTTCGGCGTTTTGGGGATCGCGACTTGGAAAGTCGAGAAACTTCACAACGGAATTAACGAAAAGGAGAAATGCAAAATTGTGAAAAGCACGTTATGAACAAGCGCTTTGTCATAACCATGGTCATATAAAGGAAGGAGATAGCGAAAAAAAGCTTTGTTTTGGAGTTTCAAAGATCACAACATGGAGACTCAAGATGTCTCATTGTAGAATCTCCAAATTGTGAAAGTGCGAAACGGGTAAATAATGCAAGAACCCATCAGAGCCAATCCAACGGTGCAGGTGAATATGAGCATAATCGGAGGGATAATATTGCTCCTCGCATTGTAACTGTTAGAAACCATTGATGGTCTCTGCCAGAGAATTCGAAGACACCTCTGTGTGATCGCCAGAGGAGATGAAGAGTCTCCAAGCTTCGTCCAGTGAAGGAAGATGATTCTTAGAGGGATTGACAGGTGGATGAGAATTGAAGTTTGTAACTGAAAAATAAAGGATAAGCTTGACTGTGCCAGAGAAGACGAAGAGTCTCAACTACCAGAGAGGATGAGAAATCTCAGAAGAACACCCAATGATGCTAGATGTGTGGTGGGAACCACCAGATAAGCTGAAGAGTTGCGATGATGATCAGGCAGATCACTTGAGATGTGGAGGAAATTGGCGCGATATGAGCATGCAGAGGAATGGCGAATATTACATGCACAAGGTGAACAGAAGCTATAAATACACGGTACAGAGAAGAGATGGTGTTGTTTTTGCTACTAGAGTTGTTGTTGGAGTTGTCGTGGATGTTGTTGTTGAAGGTGATTCATGCATGAAGAAGGATCAGAGTGCAGCAGCTGAATTGAACAAAAGAGGAACTGTGCAGTGAATGGACATGGCACACAGAGCATAAAAATTAGAAGAACAGACAACGCAAGTCATGTGTCCAGGAAGGCAGTGAGGCAGATAGAGCAATGAAATGCAGCAGAACAGTGATGAGTCTGGTAAGACATTGTTGAACATTATATCATTGTAATGAGTTTCAGTAGCAAATATTTATAAAAAAGGGTGGTAGGGAGGTGCTAGGGAGGACTGTTGTCCTCAGAGGTTCAAGTGGGTGCTTGAACATAGGGAGTTGGTGCTTCCTTCTAGTTGGTGCTAGAGAAACCTAGGAGTTGGTGCTTCCTTCTAGTTGGTGCTAGAGAAACTAGGGAGTTGGTGCTAGAGAAACCTGGGAGTTGGTGCTTCCTTCTAGTTGGTGCTAGAGAAAATAGGGAGTTGGTGCTTCCTTCTAGTGGGTGCTAGAGAAAAACATAGAGTTGGTACTCTCAACAAGTTGCAGCTTGCAAAACAGAGGTTGTATCCTCACAATGAGTTGGTGCTCATATGTATGATAATGTAAAGAATGTAAATAATACTTATCATATAAAGAAGAAGAGGTTTTTACCCTGTATGGGTTTCCTTGGGAAATATTTTTCTCTGTGTTTCTCATATATGTGACTGATGCTGAATGTGCCACTATTTATTTCCCTGCATTATTGTGATCATCATTGAGTGCCTTGTAAAGATTTTAAAAGAAGCATAATTATTTAAGCAAGATAACAATTGATTCACCCCCCCTCTCAGTTGTCCAACAATAGAAACTAACCTACAACCATTAGGTCTGCATTAACCCTAGGTAACTAACCCTAACTAGCTCCTAAACTAACCCTAGACTAGGCCTAATTGTTTGCCCTAACCCTCTACTAACCTAGGAAAATCCTTTGAGCCATTTACAAGTGATTTGTGTTGGATCATTTTTCTGATATAGGGCTTGGTTTTCTACAACCACAAGGCTGATAACTTGACTGCAGAAACCTTGATATAAAACCACTTATAACTTGTGCTTTAACCATCAAAATTTGCTAGAGGTTTGCCAACTTGTAAGGAAATTCTTGAGTGTTTTCTTTACGGATTTCATTGGATGATTTTACCGTTGTTGTAACATTTTTATATAGACATAAGGCTAATAACATCTATGTAGTAATATTTTATTTCATCCTTGCTATTTGTGTTAAAGTTGTTGCTTAATCATTGGTGAGTTGAGCTAGCTTCCACTAGCTTTATCTCTTGTTTATTTATAACACACTTAGCACTTATTTTGCAGCCCTTGTTATATTTATTGATTTGATATATATCATTTGTTGTTGCTTCAAATTATGGAAATAAAGCTTAAATTTCTTTTCCAACTAACATATTACACTATTTTCTTGGTTTTCCTTGTGTCTCGGGCGGGTATTCACAATTGGCAAGTCACTCAACTCACTTGGCCACCCTTGTACCTTTCGAATACTTCATTTAAACCATTTCATATCATTTATATTTGACCTATAAGGACTTCATCTCCATATTTCCTCCATCTTCATCTCATTCCACCTAGGGTCATTGGGATTCCCCCTTTGATGTGACTACCTCACCTCTAACATGGCGGGGACACCTTCCTAAAGTGACAGTGGGTAGGTGACCTCTTAGTTGTTTCTATTTAGTGGTTGGGTCAGGATTTTCCCAACCTACAACTTGTGCGATAATAGGTCCTTCAACTCAAACTCAAAAGCCAACACATACTTGCATTCAACAATAAGTCTCTCTGTACCGGTGAGGAATAAATCATCAACATAGAGAACCAAAATCAAGGACTCGCCATTAACATTTTTGTAGTACAGGTTGGGATCAACAACACTTTTTATGAATCCCAAACTCATCAGGTGTCCATAAATCCTCTCAGACCAATCTCGAGGTGCCTGCTTGAATCCATACAAGCCCTTCTTCAACTTGCACACATGAGACTCCTTCTCATGTATCTCAAAATCATCAAGATACTCGATGTATACTTATTCCTCAATATCTCCATTGAGAAAGGTTGTCTTCAAATACATTTGATGTATTCTCCAACCCATGGATGTTGCAAGGTTAATAATCATTCAAATAGAAGTGTATCGAGCAATAGGAGATAATGTCTCCTCATAATCTATTCCCTCCACCTAAGAGAATCATCTAGCAACAAATCTCATTTTGTGCTTCTTGATTCTCCCGTCATCTATGTGTTTGATCTTATAGATCTACTTGTAAGTCACTATAGACTCCCCCTCGGGCTTTAGAACAATATCCCACACATTATTCTTCATGATGGACTAATATGCCTCCATCATGGCATCTCTTCATATCGGTTGACTAGATGCCTCCTCATAACGGGAAGGATCAAAATCAATGATGTGACTCATAGCTATGGTATAACACAAATATCTGTGAGTTGTCTTTCTCTCTTGGAAGGTACCATGAGGAGCTTCATGTCCTTCTTCCTCCTGTAGAGTCTAGCGAGCCCATGTAGGTCTCTTTCGAACTACTACAATATCTCTGGGAACATCAAATGGAGCTATAGGATCAATGGGATCAATTTGATCAATAGGATCAATTGTTTCCCTCTAAACTTCTAGAGGATGAGGGGGAGAAGGCACCATCTCTTCATGTCTCTCACTATCAATATCCATGTGATATCCTCTAGATCTCCTGAAGGCTACCTCCTCCTCAAAGGTAACATCTTTTCTCACCTCAATTTGTCTTTGACCAAGGATGTAGATCTAATATGCCTTTGAAGACTCACTCTACCCCACAAATGTACCCTTTTTTGAGGGGGTACATGAATTTATACTAGACACCCAAATATCCTTAAGTGTCCAACCTTAGGCTTCACTCATGAACTGTGTCCATACTATAAATCTTGTGGTTCCCTCATGGAATACACTTCTAAGACATATCAAGGTTCCCTCGTGAAACCAATGTCTTGGTTCCTTTATCTAACCGTTTTAGGCATGTTCGGATGAATTCCACATTTTCTCCTACTAGTCCATATAGGATCCTCCAAGGATAATATCTCATGATGTTGCCTCAAACATCTCTAGGACACATCAAGGTTCCCTCATGGAAGCAATGTCTCCAAGACATATTGAGGTTTCCTCATGGAACCAATGTCTTGGTTCTAGAATCTAGTTGGAATGAAGTTGTCCCAACTCCCCTCACTGCATATTTGGTGGAACCCTCATCTCAAAAAACTCATGCTTCAATTCTCAATGATCCATTTGCATAAATTTTATTATTTATAAGAGTCACTCACACATTCAAATAGTTTTCACATAGTACTTAGACTTGAAGTGGACGCACACACTACATGTGGTGGGGCCCACATGAACTCAAAGATAACAGATATCATCTACGCTTTAAAAGATCAAATGCATTGGAACATTATAGCACGGTAAGTGTTATAGGGGAACGTTTGACTGGAAATATATTTTCTTTCGTTACAGTTTGCCCCAAATTTTCTGAAACTCATCTCATCTCTTTCATTACATTTGCCCCAAAATTTCTGAAACTCGTCTCCTCTCTTGCGATTTGCATAAACCATCAAAGATCTCCATCAACCAATTGGTGATGAAATACACCATTTATTATTATTATGATGTTTTTATAAATCATAGAGGCCCCAATCTGAAGAAGGGATTCATCGACCATCTATATCGTAGCCTATGTTTACATGGAATCCGAGTCTTTCTGGACAAGAAAGAAATGAAAAAGGGAGGCCAGACCTTCTGAAATACCTTGTTGAAGGTGGGGGGACTCAAAATATATCCATCGTAATGACCTTTGCACATAGTAACTATGCTCCCTTTATTCCTCTCTTGAAAAGTTTTCGAGCACACTGCATTTGTGTTGGTTGTGCACTCCATGGACTCGCAGGGATGGAGACTACTGATATTATTTGCATCATAGCTTGGAACCACTGGAATTGGAATATTGTAACCATTCTCCAACGTAACTAAATACGTGTCGAGCTTCACTATTCCTCCCAGAAGTTCAAACTCCACTTTTGTGATTTCCATTATATGACTCTCATCTTTGCACTGCAGATTTCCTCCACAATCATCGAAATCCCAGCCTCCAATCCCTTGGGAATTGAAGACGCAACCAGTCCTTACCCAAATGGATCTCGACCAGAATGAATCTTCCTTCCATGAATATGACTCCCCTTCTCTCACTTTTCCCATATGAGGAGGAGGAAGATTAGTTGACCCCACAGTCGTAGGAACTCATGCATTTCATGACTCATCCAACTCCCACAAATAACAAATAATCTATTCTCCTACTCTCATGGTTTTTTTTCATCTCATTGGGCCCTCCCGTGAGGGAATCAAGCCCAGTACCGCTCTAATACCAGGTTTTTTTTCTTCATATGATATGAGATATGATCAATGTGTGTGTTACATATATAGAGAACATACGGTGACCATCCATGAACGGTTGTGTCCTTTGGATAATAAATAACTATTTATTATTATTATTACTTATTATATATATTATTAACTATTAATATAGAAGAATATCTTCCCGATGTTGTACAAACATCAACACCATGTTGGTGGTGTTTTTCACAGTGGTCATGGCACTACTTAAATATGACCTATTAATGCACATCAAACACTTTTACATATTGTTTGACTAATAATATTTAAGAGAAGGATAACTATGCCAATCAACTTCCATTTTCCTATTAGTTTTTATGGAATTTGGTGATTTAATTTTGTCGGGCCAAGTATGGGCAGAGAGAATGCAAAAATCCACAAATGATTTGAATTAACATAATACAATACAAAGTTACCTTTGGTTTCATTTTCCAAAAGTTCTAAATGACTATTTATATTCACCTATGACTCTTCATATTTCTCCTAAATACTATTTACAAAATACCATAATCATGAGGATTAGTATCCAACATTCCCCCGCTTAATTCGAAAGGTTGTTTGTGAGTCCAAGCATCATTATGAATTTTTCATTTTTTTCTCTTCCAAGTGCTTGATGAAGATGTAAACAATTTTATCATTTAAGGAACAATGTATCAAGTGAATAGTGTTGGCCTATACATGATATCAAATCAGGTGATACTTTGTGTTGACGTGATTGGTTAATCATAGAATATGGGATTCTTGGCTAGGTTGATTGCAGAAATATTTTCAACCATAAGAAGAGTAGAATTCACTTATTTTTCCTACAAATATTCAAGTATTTTCCTAAGCCACACAATCTCCTTTGTTGCTTCTAAAACTACCACATATTCTACCTCTATTGTGGAATTTACTGGAATCTTGAGTTTCCTTCAAGTATTTTAGAAATCCTTTTGTAGAAGACTAGTGTTCTTCACAATGTTTTTCATGAACTTGGAAAGAATCCCCAAAAAAAATGAAATATTTTGCCCAGTGCTGGTAAGGCAAATATGACTTCCCACAAGTTGTATGTACTTGGTTGCATCCTCAAATTCATTCCCTTCTTTTGACATGAGCTTCAAATTTTGTTCCATTGGAGTAAATACAAGGTTACACTTGTTGGTTGTGAAGCCTGATTATCTTCCTAATTCAGAGGTCCTTGCTTTCAGCTGTGTTTATACCCCATGAAGTATTTACACCCCAGAAGTATGTACACTCTTCCACATGGGGGAGTGCAGAGGGGGGGTACCCCCTCTACGGGGTTTAGGGGCAAGCGAGCCCCCAGCGGGGTTTTGGGGGCAGCGTCCCCCAATGGGGGTTCGGGGGAGAAGCCCCTGAAGAAAAAATTGCCTTGTAAAAG
>CBVK0100595795.1:0-11517 GCA_900067695.1 Picea abies | reverse complement strand
TTCCATGTAAAAACACTGGTGTACTGTGTATGTGTATGATTGCTCATTTTTTCATTGTTTATTTACTCTGCAACTATTGGATGATAATGCTACATTGATATAACACTTTCCTTTATGGTTAAAAAGGATTAAATTTCTCTATTATTGATCACCCCCCCTCTTAGTAATCCAACAGGAGCATGCATAGAGGTCAATTTCATTGAAAAAATATAGTTCTTATGTATGAATTAACTTTCAAGTGGAGGAGAACGAGCACTAGCACTTTCTCATAGTTTTGTAATTAGACGGGTGAGGAGAAGGAATACTAGCCCTTTCTCACACTTTTGTCATTTGAATGAGGAAAATATGGAGCATAGGTCCTTTCCCACATTTTTGTAACTTGAGTTAGGAGGAAAAGGAGAATTGGTCCCTTCTCACACTTTATTAATATTTTGGAGGAATATAAGGAGCACAAGCCCTTTCTCATACTTTCTCATACATATTACCTTTTCCATGTTATGGGTGAGGAACTTGTTACAAAATATGATTTAATGTTACCAAAAGAATATGTTATAAATAGATATATAATTTATTGGAAATAGACATCTTAGGTATTAGAAATTAGCATCTCAACTATTAGAAACTAATATATTTAGTATTGGAAACCAATGTTCATAATAAATTTATGATGGCTTGGATTGAAATTATTCTAAGTTTAATGAAATGGGGTTTGTAATTAAATTCTATTTATAATGAATAAATACATATGTTTCATAGATTGAATGGAATACATGAGCCTTCTCATAAAATATTTGAAGGACGAGCCATACCTCCATACAAAGTCTAACACACATTGATTTATTTCCTTAAGCTCAGCAATTGAGGAGAAATTGCACATAAATAAATATAAAATGAGGAGAGGTTTAATATTTGGGGGAGGATAGGTAAGATAAAATAAAGAATAAAGTGAAGCAAGCTCAAACATTATGGATAAAATTTCTAGAAGAAGATTTTATGCTAATAGTGGAAGAGGGTCAATAAGAGACAAAAGTCATGGAGGAAGATTTGTAGGCATTTTCTTTAGATGTGGAGTGAAATTCCATATGGAAATTGAATGCCCAAAATTTTTGAGAGAAGAAAGAATACAAGAGGGAACAACTCATAATGCTAAAGAAAAACTAGTAGTAACAACAAGTGAAATGATTAATGTGGGGTCAGAACAAGGGGGAAATTTTGATGATGATAAAAATATTGTTGCAACCTAAGAAAGAGGTTTATAAAGAACCAAAATAGAGGAAGAAAATATTTATAACTAAATGAAAGATATGATACAAGTGTTTTTATTTTGTTATTGATGGTGCTAGTTCAAAAAATCCAATATCTACTAAAGTTTTTCATAAACTGAATTGAAGAGTACACATCATCTAGAAGCATATAGAGTGTGAATGGGTACAAAATGGGTTCTATAGGTTCCGTGTGACAAAGAAATGCCTGATTAATTTTAATATTGGGGTTTATAGTTATATAATTGTATGTAATGTTTTCCCATGGATATTTGTCAGATCTTATTAGGTATACCATGATAGTTTGTGTTAGAATGAAGATGAATATAGATCAGCATGGAATACATTTTATTAATATGATACATGTATAAATACATGATCTCGACCTTTGGATTCATCTTCCAAAAGGTCTCTTAGAATCCCAATGAAAATTCCTATTCACTTGAATTTTCACATTCTTTCTCAAGTGAAGCATACCATAACCTGAACAATTTAGGTTTCCAACATCCCTTGCCCCCCACCTTAATCTAAAGGTGTGTATGTGATTCCAAGTAGAGAGATGAAATTTAGAAGTAGACAACTACCAATGGTTGAAGGTGCTCTCTGAATATGGTGGTTTTGGGATGACCACAAACCGAATGGCTAGTAGAATATGATGTCTTCTACTAAATGGTGGCGGTGGTTTAAGAAAAATGAAATTTTTTTGTCTAACAGAAGTTGTAAGTATTCTAAAAAATGGTGGTTGAAGGAATACCACAAAATATGGAACTTGGCTCTAAGGCTCAATGGTTCCCAATACATTTCCTAATTTAGCTAGAAGTTAATGTCTTCTGCTAATTGGAAGTTCTCTCAAATTGTTAGTTTAAGGATGACCGCAGACTGTTGTCTAGAAAAATCTACAAATGTTCTATTAAATGGTGGTTTAAGGAATAACACAATCCAAATTTCTGACTCTGGCTTGCTTGTTCTTGCTCAATTGATAGGACTTCAAAACTTGAAACCTAACTGTCAATCACTAATATTATCCCCACCTGTCAGGTACAAGGTGATAAGATGAAAATATCTTCACTGCAATATGTGTCAATACTAAAATATAAAATGAATTCTTTAGTATGATAGATCTATATATTCTTATCCATTGATGACCATTGCGAAGAATTGATCTATTGATAGTGATTATTTTCTCTTGTAGGTTTATTTTGTTTGGAACATCTATCAGAAGGATTATCATTATTTCCACAATTCTCACAAGGATGAAGATAAAAACATTGATGTTCCATGTTTCCAACTCGATCACAAACAACTTCATCTTCATCTGCACTTGTATCTGAAGTTGGCTCATTGATTTTCTCCTACATTAGTTGTTGATTTGAATCATCATCATCATCATCAAAAAGATGGTTTCTCTTAACAAGGACTAGTTTAGAATGTTGATTATTTCATTGAAGTTCATCATGAAAAAGTTGAGTTTGAATTTGAAGCAATTCTACTTTGGCTTGTGAAGCTTGTAAACAAGTTAGAACATGTTGAAAAGTTTCTTTGTTAGTTGTGATCTAATTTTTGACTATAGAGAATATTATAGTTTTCAATAACTCTAATAATTCATCAATTTGGTCCATTTAAATAATGACTTATATCTCAAAGGGTTTCTTGCAACATTTTCCTTTAACATTCATGTTGGAATATGCACTAATACTAAGAGGGGGAGTGAATC
The DNA here is from genome assembly GCA_900067695.1 of Picea abies. Classification (NCBI taxonomy): domain Eukaryota; kingdom Viridiplantae; phylum Streptophyta; class Pinopsida; order Pinales; family Pinaceae; genus Picea; species Picea abies. Next base: position 8,541 of record CBVK0100595795.1, on the reverse strand, counting down.
AATATTAGACATTTACCACTTTTTATCTTTACCACTTTAACTATTCATTACATAATCAATCATAAGCAATGTACAATATTAACCATATGAATAGATATCAACACAAAAGCATAATACACATATATTTAATTTGGAAACCCAAATGGGAGAAAACCACAAAAATTTATTTATAAGATCTTGTAGGCACCAACCTAATATTACAATGCTTGCAAGCACCAACCTACAGGAGACACCAATATCCTTGACTGAGCACCAAATCAACAATAATTTTTACAAGAACCAACCTTCCAAGGACACCAATCCTTGAAACAAGCACCAACTTGTATAACTGCAGGCACCAACCTACACTGCAAGAACCCAATTTTTGATAAAGAAGGCACCAACCTTAAATGTAAGTACCAACTTACAATGAAGACTTCAATCCCCTTCTGATATCCACCCAACCACCCTTAGACATTTGAATCTTCCTTTCTTCCATTCTCTTTCGAGTCTCTAAGACTGTATGCTTCCACACACTTCTTTCTTCACTCTTCAGACATCCATTGCACTTACTCCATTTGAACACAATCCTGTCATCATTATATATATGTTCGATCTCATAAACCATTCATCTGTTCTCAACTAAATCATATTTAACAAGTCGGCTCTAGGTCCATCAATTCTCCATTAAGTTGAGCTACAAAGCCCTCCATGAAAATTGGTCTTCAATGTTCGATCTCATAAACCATTCATCTGTTCTCAACTAAATCATATTTAACAAGTCGGCTCTAGGTCCATCAATTCTCCATTAAGTTGAGCTACAAAGCCCTCCATGAAAATTGGTCTTCAACTTCCTTCCATCACACACCATTCTTCACATAGACCTTAATTCTCAAGAGTTGTCCAATCTGATACTTGAACACATTGTGACAATCAATTTGGTCTCTATTAAAAAATACACACTATACAACCTTGAAACACAACAACTGTCTGATCATTTCTTCATTTGATCACAATTGTCCGATATGGATCTCTAATCAATATCCTCCATTGATCTGTGATTGCTTTCATCAATACCACTAGGCCTATCAGACACTTGGGACCACAATACTCAACCACCATAGGATCTTTTCTAAATTTGATCTACTTCGTTGATTGTATCCTTGATATCGAGATCATCAGGGTACACTCAACGCAATATGTCCTCGTTTCTCAGCAACCATTCGATCTTAGATCAATCACTGTCGTTGTATCTCGGAGTCCTATTCATTGGAACCCATATTCTTCAGAATATAACTATACTTTGACTAGAGCCTCTCCAATGACATGTACTCTGGTTGATCCAACAGTCCTCATAATCTGAAATCAATGGCTTCAATCATGTCGCTCCTTCAACATGTATGATGATTATCTCTCAACTCTCTATCTTCTCATGAGAAGATTAGGTGGTACCCACAATGATATATGTATGATATTGCAGCTCTCCTGCATGTTGACCCATGGTATAGATTTCTCCTCAAAACTCCTTCGTCAAAGTACCTCTGTTGTGAGTAAGATAGTCTAATCTGACCAGAGCCTCTCCGATGAATGGTGGAGTTATTCTTGATACCCACATAAATGACTCGGATTTGATACATTGTCATAATGGTCTCCACATCCAACTAGGGCCCATTTTCATTTTTCATAATGGAAATCTGGCACATGTCATCCTTTGGGATACTCTAGTTGCCACGCTAGCATTCTAGCATCACGTTGACTGTGAAGCTGTCATAACACGTCATCACTTCCTCTATCCCTTCTTCTTATACTTTCTTGAATTAGAACTTGACACATGGCACTGTCTCTAGCATCACGTTGACTGTGAAGCTGTCATAACACGTCATCACTTCCTCTATCCCTTCTTCTTATACTTTCTTGAATTAGAACTTGACACATGGCACTGTCCTTGCTACTTTCATGTTTCTGACATTACAAATAATGTGGCTCAACTGGTCTGGCTCACTATCATTCTCGAAGTCCCTTGTTATTAAAGTACCTCTGTTCACAGAGATATACTAGCCATGCCAAATCAATGAATAAAATTTCCTTCAATATTTTGATACTGATATGCTATATGATGTGATGGGTGATGTGGCCTCTTCGAGGTTCTGACATGGTAGTTGAATTAGCGCTGACGTGGTAGTTGAACTCATGCTGATGTTATTACAAATTTTGGTCCTATTCGAAACTCTGAGCTGGATATTTTATTGTACATGTCCCAATCTACTTATGACATGTGGTCTAGTCATTACGTTACACGTGGCTCCTTTCATGTCTCAATCCATTAGAGGCCTATCGACCTCTTCCATATGACCTTGGGCTATGGCCAAGTGCTTAGGTCATTGGATTTTTTCTAGTCAGGGTGTCTCAAAATGGCCTGAGCTAAGCACTCTGAAAAATTGAACTTTGATGGAACCACACCACTCTAAACAGTTCTATATCATCAATCTCTGGTTAATAATTTAATATTCACCGTCTTTTTAGATAAGGGCTTTCTCACTTGCATTCACACTTCATAAAATCACCTTTTCATTATAAACCCTTAGAAGTCGAATCTTCTTGTGTATGTTGGATAATTTGGAGATTGTTGTTTACTTGATCTTGGTTGACTAAGACCTCTCTTTATAAGATCATTTTTTCTCTTTCCTTCAATGCTTTCCTAATCTTCCTCTGCACCATCTAGATTTATAAAAATGTAATTATTCTATCATAAGACTCTTTACTTCCTTGATTCTGCACATGGGCATTATTTTCTTCCTTTATCCTTCTGTTTCAATCCTTGGACTTGTCATCAATGACAACACCATTTTCAACAAACTTCACCTTTTCATTGATGGCAACACAATATGGAACTAAACTTTTCTATTCTATGCAACCATAGATCTTATTATTTTGTTCTCATCTAAGTTGACTACTTCTTGAAAGTCTCCCTTTTATACTAATCCCACCCTTTCTTTGTACGCTCCCCATTTGACATCAATGGAAAGAGGATATTCTTCTATGTAGTAAACAATCTCTTCTACTTCTCCTCCTAAGCATGTGCCCGTTTCTTTTTCTATAGCTCCTCCCAAGCTGATGCTCTTCCTATAGATATTTAGTGGTTGGAGGCCATAGTGACCACCCCCAATTTGTTTCTAAGATACTCAAATACTTCTCTAGGAAGAGGTTTTGTAAATATATCTACAATTCATTCTTTTGTGCCAATATAATTCAACTTGACATTTTTTTATGTGATTCTTTCTTCGAGGAAGTGATACTTGATTAGAATATGCTTTGTTTTTTAATGCATGACAAGAATCCTAGATATGTTTATTGCACCGGTATTTTCACATAGAATTGATATGGGATGATCATACTCTACCTAAATTTCTGTCAACGTTTGTTTAATCCAAAGGACCCGTGTACAACATGTTTCTGCTACAATGTGTTATGCTTCTATTGTGGATAGAGAAATTGTTGATTTCTTCTTGTTGAACCAAGACACCAAGCTATTGCCCAGAAATAATGTTGCACCACTAGTGCTTTTTCTATCATCCACACTGCCTGGCCAATCTGCATCTATGTAAGTTTTTTGAGTGAAGTATTTTCTTGTGGGATACCACAAATCAAAGTCCAACATTCCTTTCAAAGATATGAATATTCTTTTCACTCCCTGTACATGTGTTTCCTTAGGTGCAGCTTGAAATCTTCCAAATAACCCTACTGCCTTCATTATATATGGCCTTGAATCCATCACATAAAGTAGGTTTCCTATCATTGATTTGTACAAGGTTTGATAAGTTTCCTTGGATTCATCTTCCTTTATTAGCTTACAACTAGTAACCATGGGTGTGTGAACGGGTTTACAGTATTCCATTTCAAACTTATTCAACATCTCTTTGACATATTTGGTCCGAGAAATGAATATTCTTTTGCTTGTTTGAGTAATCTGCAGTCCTAAAAAGAAGGATAATTATCCAAGCATGGACATCTCAAATTCCTTTTTCATTTCTTCTAAAACTTTTTGGCTTATTTCATCAATATTACTTTCAAAAAAGGGATGATTTTAAGGATGGAAATTTATTTTAAAATGTAGAAACCTTGGTGAATATTACTAATCCTTCATATACCAACTATAAATGTTTGGCGATATTTTTGTAAAAATATTACTATTTCTAAGGATTTTATATAGTTTTTTTTTTTTAATTTTGGCGATTTTTAAGGTAAAATAATTTTATCCTATAGAATTTGGGCGAATATTTTAAATAATTTTATCCTATAGAATTTGGGCGAATATTTTTTAAAATAGCGAATCTCTATTTTGGAAAAACCATGGAAAATTAGCCCATGAGCGAAATTTAGCCCCTAAAATCATCCCTATTTCAAAAATAATATCATCCACATAAACTACAATGATCAACATTTATGCATTATATATTTTGATGTAAAGATTTATATTTGTTGTTCCTCTTTTGAAACCTTGTTGTTGAAATTACTTGTCAAGTCTTGAATACCATGCTATGGGGGATTTATTTAATCCATAAAGTTCTTTCTTCAATCTGCAAACATATTCTTAAGCTTTTGACAATAGGAATATTTCATACTGTTCTCTGTACATTTGTTTCTATAAATATCCATTCATAAATGTTGACTTGACATCCATTTGATACAATTTAAAATTATTGAATCTTGCAAAGGCCAAAAAAATTCCAATGGCTTCTAGCCTTGCAATAGGTGCAAATGTTTCTTCAAATTCAATGCCTTCTACTTGAGAATACCCTTTACATACCAATCTTTCTTTATTTATTACTACTTTTCCATATTCATTCAACTTATTCTTGAATATCCACTTTGTGTCAATCACATTTTTATCTTTGGGTCTTGGGACAAGTTCCCATGTTTCATTTTTCTCAATATGATTTAACTCTTCTTCCATAAACTTCACCCAATGTGGATCATTATGGGCTTCTGCAAATAATTTAGGTTCTACTTTGGATAGTAAAGAAAGATTCACCTGCTCAGACCTGTTTTCAAGTTTTCTCTTAGTCCGAGTCTTAGCATTTTTAACACCGAGAATTAAATTTCCTGGATGATTTTTCCGTACGTATTTGGATGGAGTTCTTGTATCCTAGAATTTTGTTTCCTCTTCTTCTTCTTTTGAATTTTCTGGCTCTTCTTCTTCATCATATGCATATTCTTCTTCTTCTTTGTTGTAATCCATTTCTTCTGCATCCAGTTTATTCTTGTGTGGTAGTTCTTCATCTATTCTTAGATTAACACTTTCAACAATTTTCTACATTTTTTTGTTGTAAGATCTATAGGCTTTGCTTCTTGAAGAATATCTAAGAAACATTCCTTCATTTTCTCTTGAGTCAATATTTCCTATACCCTCATCATCGCGTTTAATGTAACACTTTATTCTAAAGATTCTGAAGTGTTTGATAGATGTTTGTCGACATTTCCATTATTCATAGGGGGTCTTGTCACAATTATCTCTAATTTTCCCTCTATTTAGAGCATAGACAATAGTGTAAACAACTTCTCTCCAAAATCTACCTGAGATTTTTTATTGATTTAACATTTTCCTGGTGATTTATTATACATGTATATTTTTCCTTTCAATTACTCCATTTTGTTGAGGGTTCTTGCAGTTGAATATTGTCTTTTTATTCCATGGGTATCACAAAATTATTCAAATTCATTGGATGTGAACTCACCTCCATTATTTTATCTTAAATATTTGATTTTCAGATTGGTCTCATTCTCAACTAAATCTTTGAATGATTTGAATTTTCCAAATGCCTCATATTTATTTTTGAGAAAGGTAACCCAAGTCATTCTTTTATAATCATCAATGAGCAATATAAAATAACTTTCTCCTTGTAGGATTTTTGTTCTTGAAGGTCCACAGAGATATGTATGCACAAGTACCAATGGCTTCGATGTTGCATATTCCTTTGTCCTAAAGTTCACCCTTGACTGTTTTCCATGATGACATTGTTTGTAAATAGTACTTGTGGGTTTTTTTCTATTTGGTACATCTCTTACTACTTGTTTGGTACTTATTTTTACCAAGTTGTCAAATTTTATATGACCCATTCTTTTATGCCACAAACAACTTTCATCTATCTTCCCTGTGAAGCATTTTTCTCCATTAATTTCATCTAGAATGTATACATTGTTTGGGGTCCTAATTTATTTTGCAACCAACTTTCCTAATTTTCTCTTTTGATCTCACATTCTCGAGATTCAAAGATAAGAGTATGTCCTTGGTCACACATCTGGCTTACATTAAGAAGATTATGTTTCAATTTTTCAACATATAGAAACTTTTCAACTTTAGCTCTTCCATTGTCAAGATTGAGAGTTCCTTTTCCAATTATTTTTTATCTACCATTGTCTCCAAAGGTAACATTGCCCTCATTTTCTTCAGGGTGATAAACTTTGTTCTATATCCTTTCATGTGACTAGAGCATCCACTATCAACAACCCACTTATCTTTACTCTTTTGTTCATGAGGTGATTCTTGCACGAACATGGATTTATCTTTGCTTTGTTCATGATTTATTTTCAAGATTGTTCGGCCTTCCTTTCCTTGAATTTTTTTTAAGTTACTTATGAATAATTTTGGTATATGCCCAAAATTATTGCAGTGATAACATATGATGTTATAGTTCAACAAAGGGAAAAACAAATTATAATTTCTTCTTGAGAATCCATGGGTGTCTCTCTTGTTGTTCCTTATACGGTCACTTATTAAATTTGTTCTACAATATATTTCTTTATGGAAAAATTCATTACAACAATAACAATATCCAAAGAAAGAGTTTTGATACCTAGTTGTGTGATTCCGTCTTGATGGGACAATCTTTCAGATTTTGTCCTTGTGAGGGGAATTTGTCTTCTATGGAACATAGAGTTCCTCCTTCCTGTAGTCTTCAACTTTGATAAAGTTTCTGAGTGAATCAATGTACTTCTTGGTTCTTTCTTCATTTGATTTTTTTGAATAGGTTGAGGCTTTTTTATTGGTAGTTTCCTTTCCTTTATTGTATCAAAGATCGGTTTTTTCAAATTGTGATATTTGATGATTTATAAGTTTATTCAAGGTTTTGGAGCTCTTCTCATAATTTATGTTAGTATATGATCTTTCCAACTCCATTCTCAGGTAGACTATTTTATAGTCTATATTGATGCAGATATTTTCTCTTTCTTTTAGTTGGGATTTTAGAACTTCTTCAATTTTATTTCCCTCTTCTATTTGCACATTTAGGGTATTTATTGTCTTTTATATTTCATCAACATCATACTCCTTCTCTTTATATTTTTTTAGTTTGTTTTTCTGATTTCTATTCCTTTCTTTGATTATGTCTATCTCTTCTAAGACACTAAGGAATTTTGCTTCAAAGTCTACTTCAGGCTCCTTGTTTGGATTGTCTTCTTCTGTTGAAACAATGTTTTCATCTTCTTGTGTTTCTAGACCTATAAAAAGAATTTAATTTATTTCACTATCACTATCATTTGAAGAGATGTTGTATTCATTGGTATACACATTCAACTTTTGTCTGTAGAACTTTTTCTTCTTTTCAGTCTTCCCTTCATTGAACTTCATGAACTAGAATCTTCTTTCACATTGCTATTTTAATTTTTTGCATAAGGAAATTTATGGGAAAAGTGTCCTACTTTTATACAACTAAAGAATTTGAAGGGAATATTACCTTTATTTATTATTTTGAGATTCCTGAGAAATTTGGCTTCTTCCTCATCCAATTCACTATCCAAGGAATCACTTGTCTTGCATTCTTATGTATTTTTCTTATTTGAAGCCTTAAAGGTTGCTTCTATCTTTGATTCCCTTGTTGGATTATCTAGTTCTATCCTCATTTCATATGCAGTGAGGATTCCATGCAACTCATCCATTGCCCTCTTCTCTAGGTCCTTCATTTATTCTATAACATATATCTTGGGATTAAATCTCGAGGGAAGAGACTCGAGAACTTTTTTCACAATGATGGTTTCTCTTATCTCTTCTCCTAATCCTTTGATAGAGTTTACAACCTCATCCACACACAGAAAATAGGTTTCACTACTCTTCTTAATTCATCCCAAGATTCAAATTATCCTCAATATGTAACTTTTCTCTCTTGACCTTGTCATCTCCTTCATATTTTTTTTGTAATTTATCCCACATATATTTTGTTGAGGCACAATGCTTNCNAGTTGTAATTTATCCCACATATATTTTGTTGAGGCACAATGCATGACTTTGGTATATAGTGCCATTGTTAAACCACAAAGAATAACATTCTTGGCCCTGTAATTATTGTTATTGGGCCTCTTTCTAGTGGTATCAACTGGTGGAGTTTTTGGAGCTATGTAACCATTCTCTACTTCACTCCAAATGTCAATACCCAAGTGATATCAAGTATGTTTTCATTATTATCTTCTAAAAAAAGTAATCTAATCCATCAAATCTTGGAGCTTTCTTTGTGGAAAAAACTTCTTGTTTATACATTTGATATATAAGGATCCATCTTCCAATGGTTA
>CBVK0100595794.1:0-10974 GCA_900067695.1 Picea abies | reverse complement strand
GGGGGGGGGGGGTGGTGAATCAATATTAGACATCTTTTTACACTTTTTCTCATTACCAATTTAACTAGTCATTACATAATCAATCATAAGTAATTCATAGGATTAACCATATCAAAATATATCAACACAAAGGCATAGTACACAAATATTTAACATAGAAAACCAAATGGCATAAAACCACAAAACTTTCTTTATAATATCTTGTAGTCACCAACCCATTGTTACAATCATTGCAATCAATAACCTACATGAGACATCAATCTCTTTGACTGAGAACCAACTCAACAATAATGTTTTCAGGAACCAACCTATCAAGGAAACCAATCCTTTATATAATCTCCAACTTGTGCAACTACAGGGACCAACCTACACTACAAGCACCTGCTTCTTGATAAAGAAGGCACCAACCTTCAATGTAAGCACCAAATTACAATGAGGACTTTAATCCCCTTCTGAGTGCCACCCTACCACTCTTAGACATTCAAATATTCCATTCTTCCATTCTCTTTCGAGTCTCGGAGCCTCTGATCTTCACACTTCTACTTCCACACACTTGTTTCTTCAATCTTCACACATCCATCACATTTCCTCCCTTTCAACACAATGTTGGCATCATTATATATGTTTGATCTCATACACCATTCATTTTTTCTCAACCTAATGATATTCAACAAGTCAGCTCTAGGTCCATCAATTCTCCATTAAGTCGAGCTACAAAAACCTCCATGAAAATCACTCTTCAACTTCCTTCCATCGCATGTAATTCTTCACATAGACCTTAATTCTCAGGAGCCATATGATATTATCCTTGAAAAAACCGTGACCATTGATTTGTTCTCTATTCAACAAGACACACTATACAATCTTGACACACAATAATCGTTCAACCATTTATTTGTTTGATTGTACGATATGGATCTCCAATCAATCTCCTCCATTGATCTATGATCGCTTTCATCGGGACCACCAGTTCTATCGGAAACTTGGGACCACAATACGTAGCCACCATAGAATTTGGTACATATTTTATCTATCCCATCGATTGTATCCTTGATATTGAGCTCATCGAGGTACACGCAACACAATATTTCCTCGTTTCTTAGTAGTCATCTGATCTTAGATCAATGGCTATCGTTGGCTCTGAGAGTCTTGTTCGTTAGAACACATCCACTTCATAATATAACTATAATATGACCAGAGCCTCTCTGAGGACACATACTTTGAAGGATCTTTTGATCCTCACAGTCTAAAATTAATGGCTCTGATCATGTCACTCCTTCAACATATATGACAATTATCTCATGTCTCTCTATATTCTCGTGAAAAGGTCAAGTGGGACCCACAATGATATACAACTGAGATTGAATCTTGTCTGCATGCCAACACACACTCTATATTTCTCCTCGGATATCCTTCGTTGGAGTAACTTCGTTGCAAGTAACACAGTCTACTCTAACCATATCCTCTCCAATGAATGGTGGAGATCTTCTCGCTACCCAGATCAACGGCTCATATTTGATATGATATCATAATGGTCTCCATGTTCAACTGGGGTCCATTATCATTTCACACAATCAAAATCCAACATGTGTCATCCTTTGGGATACTCTAGCTGCCATGTTGGCATCCTGACATCACCCTAACTGACAAGTTGTCATAACACGTCATCACTTCCTCATTTCTTCTTCAAATACCTTTCTCACTTGGAACTTGACACATGGCACTTTCCTTGTTTCTTTCATGTCTCTAACATTACAATCTCACTATCATTCTCATAGTCCCTCATTATCAAAGTACCTCCACTCACAGTCCACTTCAATCATTGATTCTTCAAAGAACAACATATATCTACTAGCCATGCCAAATCAACGGCTATGATTTCCTCCAATATTCCAATTTTGATATGTTGTGTGAAGTGATGGGTGATGTGGCCTATACGAGGTTCTGACATGGAAAATCACTAAGTGCTAACTTGGCAACTGACCTCATATTGACATTTTTACAACTTTTGGCCCTATTCAAAACTCTGAGATGGATCTATGATTATACGTGGCCCAATATGCTTATGACACATGGTCCAGTCATTTTTTACATGTGGTTTTTGTAATGAATTGATCAGTTAGAGGTCTATTGGCCTCTTCCATATGACCTCGGTGTAACACACCCAATCCCCCAAGTACCCTTTTAATGGATAGGGTATTAAAATTTCTCTTTCTCTCAAATATCTCTAAACCTCTTCTCGAGGGAACTATCATGTTCTTCTTGTCAAAATCTTTCCAATGATTGTCGTCATGCTCAAAACTGAGCCCTATATAAAAATTCATGGCCCCTTAAAGTTTTAGGGTCCTTACCATCTCCTCCTCAAGTCACTTCATTTCCACGTGGCATACATGTAGCTCCTGCCACTTATCTTCCTACGTGGCGTAGATGTGGCACTCACCACCTGTCCCTTCAGCTCTCATCCTATTGGACCCTCAGACCTACTCCAAATTAACAACTTTGATTCATTCGGGCCTCTCTCGTCGGAGGGATTTGTTCATGGAGTTGTATCCCAGTCCAAACAACATACTCCAACCATTCATATTCTGACATATCCGATGGCTCTCGTGGTTAGTCAATCAACGACCTTGAACACATAAGAGTATTTAATCACACGATGGTTAACATATATACCCTTTCTCCTCGACCATGTGGGGCCCACATGGATCAACAAATGAGATCACATCTCACATATTTACCGATATACGACTGTGATCACCTATCAGAGTGCCTTGTAGAGCCCTCGATAGATCAATGTTTGGCATTTCCTTGTGGTCTTCTCTGATCAATGGTTCATATTGCATTTTGGAGCTTCTCCGATCCCAATGGATCAACGGTCATGATTTCTTCTCATAGATCCTTTGGTTTTGGCAGATCAACAGTCTAGGTCTCCTCCCATAGCTCCTTCGTCAAAGTATACCTCTGTAACTCTCTCTGAATATCACCCTACGGTGAATGGTCAGGAAATATTCACCTAAGATCAAATGGTAAGGGTCAAGACACATGTCCGCAAGTAAGAAACTAACATGGCTCATATTAGGCCTATCCTATGAATTACAAATCGACATGTTTCCATCTCTATACACATTGGTTTCCACCTGTCTGGGTACGTATCCCTGCTACCTAGTCATGACATGTGGCACTCAAAAACCATTACAAGGTCATGATTAAGAACTTTATTCTACTTGACACATGGCACAATACCCGCATGACATGTGGACCAATCTCTCTATGCCACGTGGGCCAATTGCAATTCAACATGTCATTGTCGGCCTTACACCCCTCCTTAGTTCATAGGATTAAAGATTAGAACCAACAGGTAGGATTAGATCTTCCTTTTATTGATCTATAGTATTGGTCATCCCTCAGAGTACTCCCATCAGATTTCCTTCCTTCCTAGGGCCACCACTCATTCCGATCATCCCTCTCTGATTAACAGTCGATATTTTTCGATGCTTAGATCTAACAACTAATATTCAAGCTAAGTTATTAAGGCCCTCCTCACTCAACTGGGGCATTTTTATCCCATCAACCAATCAACTATTTCCACACATCACCCTAAGGTACACATAAGCTACCACATTGGTGGGACATGTGGCACTCATGTCATGTCACAACTACCCTCTCAATAAGCCAAGGTACCATGACATGTGGCATAACCATTGTTCAACATGTGGACCTCCACGTAGACTTGACATGGCATACACATCACCACTAATGTAGTCGTCTTTCCTAGTCAAGTGCAGACACCTATCCCACCTATGGCATGCTAACTGCTAGGCTAGCACCTTTTTCACCCTAACATCACTCCCCTTTATTAATATTCACTAAGGGAAAAGGGTAGGGCCCATGAAGAATTGATGGTTGGGATTGATTCTCACATCCTCATCAATCAATGATCTAGATCGCCTCTCAAGATTTCCTCATTGGGATGCATCCACTTGGGATCTCTAGGAATTACTCTGACCATTGTTCCCCTATGAGATATCCACAAAGGACCCAACATTTTAGATTATCCCTCAGAACTCTACCCATCATGGTACCTGATCTAAGGGTACTCTGACCATCTAACTCTGACCATCTAACTCTCGGACCTACCATGGGTGTCTTAGGTAAAATTTCTGGCTATGTTTTCCTAGACTTCACACTGCAACAAACTTTCTACTACATATATAGGAAGAACGAATATACAATAACATCCATGAGAGGGAACCCATGTACATTTCTTTAATCATTTAAGGAAAAAGGTAGGATTCCCCTACTCAGATATGCACTACACATACAATTACATACATATGCATTATCATACCAATATAATAACTTTCCAAAGGATGATACACAAGCCATAAAATAGGTATACACTTACCATACCATCACAAGCATGAGTCCTTTGATTTTGAATTATGTTACACATGGTGGAATATACTTATCTGTTACTGATTATATATATCCAACTAACTTTGGATGTATTCCTTTCCACCCTACCATAGGCTCTGTATTCTCAGTCACTCTGGTATCAGGCCACCCCCATTCCAGGCCATCATACCACTAAGGAACCTCTCTCTCTGGTTCTCAGTAATTTTTTAGGGGAACTCTCCCTCACACTACACTTGGTAGAGATTCCCCGCACCCATCTAGCTCAAGCCTCAAAGATTTTTTTCAAATACTTTCCCAGTATCAATATCACAACGTTCTTCACTCAGGTCGGGTTCTAGACTCTCCCATGAGTCCTGCTACTCCCTCTTAGACTCTCCTCTCTTTTCTCTGAAATTGTGTGCTTCTATTGCACGCATAATAGGGGAAGGTTCTTGACCCGTCCTTCTATTTTCCTATGTCATAAGGAAACTTGTTGGTCAATTAAGGGAATCTGTGGTCATCTTTCATGTTGTCCTATAGCTAATAGCTTATTGTCCCTTATGGAAACCCTCCATACTTCCATTCATCGGGATGGTTGGTTGTTCGACTACCAATCCTCTCTCATTAACTGATTTTCCTTGAAATTGAGGCTAAGGGTAATAATATGAATAGTGATTGAGGTCCTTTAGTTTAATAGGGCCTCCTCTCATTCACCTATTGATGTCGTTTCCAGTACTTTAAGGCTTCACCCCGCAGTCAGTTTTTAGCATTTATAATTAAAAAACAATACATTTACAATATTTACATAACATTGTATGGAAATAAACAATCATGCTTAATTATACATACTCAATATTTAGATAGGGGGGTGTTACAATCCCCTCCCCCTTCAAGGAACATCATCCTAGGTTTTCTTTACTTCTCAGCAACACCTGCCATGCCTTCTTCTTTCAACTGCTTTAGCAATGTATTCCTTTTCTTGGTTTGGTCCTTTCCTAGACTCTTGGCCTTTGTGACATGCCTACAATAGTTTCAAACAACAAGCACATTAATCACAATTTCATTCAGAAACACTTTATTGTTGTTCATAAATCAAGAGGAAATATTCCTATCAACACAATACTTATCTATGTAATTTCATGGATCCACATTCAATTGGTTGCCTTACGAACTTGGCCCACTATTTCCTTAACATACCCATTGTGTGCATGATCCCAACCAACAGTTTACAAGAATTATCGAATTATCCTCTTCCTTGTGGTCACTCACCCTCCAAGCCGAGGATGAGGCATCCCCTTCTCTGCTATACAGTCTCTCAGGTGATCCATATTGCCTTGCCAAGGCTTATTTGCACAAGAAGAGTTTCTGAAACTTCATTGAGTCTTACAGTTGAGGTGTCCTTCTGAATTTATCTTCTGAGGCGTCCCGTTAGCCTGGGTTACCACAACACAACATATTCTATGTATATAATGACTTATCATAGGTTTCTCATGTCACAACAATATCCTTTTTCCATGTTTTTTAGCTTGACATCCAATCATCTATCCCTCTAGGACATATCTTTCATCTCACCTATATTCACATGTATACAATAATCCACGAGACATTATCATTAATTTCTCATTAAATATTCTTTCATATCTGTTAACCATATTTTTCTAATTTCACATATTCATTTTTTAGATCAGTTCCACACATGAACTAGATTCCACTTGTATGAGACTCCCTTCTCATAACAGTTTGGCTCTTTCATAACTAGAAGGCATTGGTCCCTGTTATGGACTTATTTTTCTGCCATAGCCAAGACCTTCTTCTTGTAATTCAATATTCACACAACCAAAAAAACTGTTAGTTTCTCATGCACATCTATACTTTCATTGCACACTTGCAATGGCTTCCAATTAATTTTAGAACTATGCATACTAACCATCAAATCATTTTTATCTATTCAATGATAAAGAGCAACAAGAAATATCATTCCTTACACATGCATCATTTAATAATACCAAAGTTTTCCAAATGAAATTCAACATTAAATGAATTTAATCAACGTGCCAATGCCCATGGCCACATTCACACATAATGAAACCTTGCATTGATTACAAATTATTACTTTTTCATTTTAGGCACTCTCACCATGGTGATTTGGGTCTCAACCGGCCATTTACTATATAGATTCTCTATCCACATTCATCAGTATAACATAACCATATTTCCTTCTTTTAACTTATCATAACCTCAAATCAACATAATATAATATGGAATCAAAGTTTCATATAAATGCATTCAAGCATTCTTTCTTTACTAGTAACCAGGGTGCCAATATTCATGGCCACCCAATTCCTCTCTTTACCATTCTATAACCCTGTAAGAGTATTGGAAGTTTGTCCTTACATAATGGATATTACATTGCCTTCCCTCTCATGCAAACATGCATTTCCTTAATGCATTCAATTCTGTGTGCTTCTTATGATCACTTTTGTTCCCAATCACTCTTGATTGGTCAATGTACCCATGACACTATTGGTTCATGAGTTTTCTTGCACGGATTTTAATCATCCATGACTGGCATAGATTTCCTCTCTCTATTATTTGGATTCTTCTTCCCTGAATCTTACCCTTCTTGGGTATCAATGGCATACAATATCCACTCATAATCACATGCATATCATTAAGATAATAAAATAACTCAGAAGGGATTCCTTACCCAATCCCTTCATACCATATACCATAGTGGCATGAAGAATATTTGTACATGTCTATATGCCATCAACCTTTTCTAATTTTACCTCATCATTGGTCCTCCATGGTGACTACCCAAAGTCCCTTCATCAATCTTTCAACAACAATATTCTTGTATATCTCCTCTTCTTGAGGTTTTCCATCATTTGAAACTGCCCTCTTCAACAACTCCAATCTTTTTCTACACATGCATGCATTATCACAATCACAATTATAATAGTTGTCATGTTAAATTAAAACGCATGTCTCATAGCATTTGATTTTAGTAGAACAATTCTAGATTTGTTTCAGCGTATTCATATGCACTCTACAAAATTATTCCTCTTTGTTTTTATGAGTGCAACCACAATCAAATTTTCATCTATATATAAAATCTTGCAACCATCATCATTCTCATGTCAAACCAATTGCATGCATCAACATAATAGTTTCTCATCCTAGAGAAACATAACACTCCACGAGAAAGGAGTTAAGGGATTCTTCCCCTTTTCTAACTCCTACACGATCTAGAACTTTTTAGCTCATATGGTTTATTTCCAAGGCCTCACTACCTTTACTTATCATGGCTCAACCAAGCCTATTCATTTAAACATACGTATTTGTTTATTTTCCTTTGCTCTCACAACTATTCCCTTTCTAGGCTTATAGTTCTGTTAAGAAAATCAGTGTTTTCAAAGTGAGAGAAGTGTTTATCCTTTCCTCCTCCTTTGATTAATCAATATATCCCTCTTGGGATTCTTCTACTCTGTTCCTTGAGTAGTTTAAGAAAGGATTAATCTTAACTTCCTTGGATAATTGCACATGCCACAACAACAAGTTGTTTCCCACAAATTAAGAACTAGTGCATTATGCACATTCACCAAATAGAAAATCAGGATGGTCAACTTTCATTTGCACTTTTCTCATTCTTACACTATATTTTTAGAATGTAATCCAAGATTCTTATGTAAATAGGCTTTGCATCCACACTTCATAATTCTCAGCAGTTACTAATGTTTTGGCTCTATTCTAGATACAATCCTTAGATAGTTCCTCCATAGGGAATTTCTTCCCAATGCAACTTTCTTGTTGCACATTAATCTATTATCTAAAATGATCTCACCTTTGAGTTGGCTTTAGTTTTATCATTTCATATTTCTACCCAATATTCCATAAGGATAATAGGAATGAATTCTCATGATGTATTCACAATACATATTTAAGCATGTATCTTTATACTATCAACTTGCTTCTAGGTTGTGCTTTCATGCAGATTTCACTTAACCATATGCATCAGCATAGGTCTATGTGTCTCTACCATATGCATACTTTACAATGCACATGCATATTCTCCTTTAAATCATTTTATTCATAATTGTTCACAATCGTTCCCATGAAAGACCCAAAGGAAAAATCATATTGCCTTCTGTTATGATAGTAGAGCATTTATGCTCATTTATTATTTCAATAGTATACACTAGAATCTCCTGAGGGAAGAACATAAATATCCCTTAGGATATCATTCAATCAATACATTCATACCCTGAAACATGGGGTCGACCATGCATCCATGGAATTACTCAGATTTGGAAAGAACACATCTTTCCTCACAACTCATTTATCCAGACTATCATATCATACCTTATCTGTGTGTGTGTGTGTGTGTGTGTGTGTGTGTGTGCATGCATGCACACGCGTGCATCACTTGCACCTTTTTACCTCATTCATTAACATTTATTTATCAACATCCTATATTGATGAAATTCACAGCCATAACCCTGCTTGTGTTTCCCTCTGACGCAACATCCCTACCTCAACAGGTTCTGCATGACCTCTCAGTCTTTGGATATTTTTACTTCCTTTGAGTCGGAATCACTCTTTAGTTCCTACTGGAACCTTCACACATATAACCATAGGTCCTTTTAAGAATTTACGCATGTGATAACAAGCACTAGGCGCAAACCTCCACTCCACGTCACCAACCAGTGTGACCACAACCTTTACCCAAAAAGGTGTTTCGGGTTTTGCAACTTTGTGATTCCTATTGTGAGTCCCTCTGATTCCTTCGACTCCCAAAAACCCAAAAAGGGATAATGGATCTTTGGATCCTTCCTTATGTCTCCACCATGTGACATCCAATCACGTCCTGGGGTCCACCTATGAGCACGTCAAAATTTCGCGACTGGTGAGTTTGCGATTCGACTCCTGTCTTGTCACCCGAAGTCTGAACTCATGACTTCTTCTCCTTAGATCGATGAACCTGTGCTTCCCATGATCTGACAGTCTAGATTGTGTCGGAATTTCGCGTATCAGGATTTCGCAACTCAATATTTCCAAGTCATGACTTTCTCCACACTCCGACTCCTGAAATGCCAAAATTGAAAACCACAAGATCAATGGATCCCATTGATCCAGATCTAACGACAACTATTACTCCTAAGCTTGTGAGTGTTGAAAGACACTTGGCCTTAACTTCTCCTCTGATCCATTGGATCCAATGGTCCACGGAAACTCGGTAGTTCCCCCTCTAATAATTTCAATCGTCCTTTCAGGTTCTCAATGCTCCTAGCCAAATAACTTGGTGTCACCATTGTGAGATTGATTTCTACGAGTGACTTCAACCGTCGTCCTTCCTTTGAATTTTCCAAGACTCTATCCCTCCTGAGCTTTGTTCTTGCTACAAACTCAAGGATTCCAAGGGATTCTGCCCGCACTCCTTGTGGCTTCATGACAATCTCTGATTATATGAACTCTCCAATTTTGCACACTCCTTGCGACATAAGTTCTTCAACCACTCACTAGGTTGGAAAATTCTAAGACCTCAACTACTTGCACACACCTTGCATGGATCTGTGTTATACTTGCACTTTTGTTGGTCTGAGAACAACGCTATCTCTCCCGAGCTTGTCTGAGGTAAAACTCAGATTCTTGTCAATGCACTCCTTGTGGACTTTCACTGCACTCCTTCCAAGAATTCTCAGGATGAGAAACAATTGAAACTCATACTCTCCCTCTCAAGGAATTCATACATTCAACATGAAATCATACGCATACACAACACTGAAACAAATGCATAACAGCGCATATAAGCAAACTGTAAACATACCATTCAATAGATGCAAACAATATTCATCACAACAGCATGAAATTGAGTCAAAGGATTCTTATATTAACTGAAGTGATTTTGTACATGGATTCTATATCATCATCTATCTGCTTATACAACTTCTACAATATTTGTTCTTCTCTACTCTCCTATTCTCTTGCTTTACTTCTCTACTCTTACTATTGAGAATAATGATACAATACAATACATACATGATGTGCATACCTTGGCAATCTTTCCTTTCTGAGGTGTGCTAAAAATAAATTCCCCACTTCGAACTGAAGCTCTCTTCTGTGTTGATCTTCTTTGTGCTTACTGCTTATACTCCTGGTTGGAACTTTGCAACCACTCTTTAATCTTACTGTGGAGCTCTTGCATCTCTGCTACAAAATCTTCTACTCCAACACTTATAAACTCATTCTTCTCTAAGTCTCTAAACTCAGATACTCCTCTTGGCTACATTCCACTAGCGTCGTTTTGACAGAGTCCACACAACACTGACCTATCACATCTCAGGGATTCACGAAGGAGGAGCACGAGAGATCAACACCTTAACTAGCGAGGTTGCGAGTGGTGCTAGTGTTTTGAGAGTCTTGATTTCCGATTCGTGAGTTGCGAAAGGAACTTGCGCTAAGTCCAGCTTGTGGTCGTTTGGATGAGGATAAGGAAAGAGAGGGTCTACGCTAGGGCCCATATAAGTCTCGAGGATTTTGTTCCTCGAAGAAAAAGACGAAAAATCTAAGTTGTTGTAG
>CBVK0100595792.1:0-21690 GCA_900067695.1 Picea abies | reverse complement strand
ATTTTTGTAGTAAAATTATAGAAAATGGGTATTTATTCATCTATGCAACTCTCTCTCTCTCTCTCTCTCTCTCTGCTTACTACCACATGGAAATAATGCACCACTCTAGTAGATTTTTGTAGTAAAATTATAGAAAATGGGTATTTATTCATCTATGCAACTTTCTCGTTAGAGTTTTGTACAACTTGCATAGTTGTTCCTTCAATACCCGTCCAAATTCAAAAATGCAACAAACTCAATCACCTTTGGTGCAATAAATGCAACAAATCCCATAAGAAGTACTATGTAGATGGCGTACCATGAGCCTTAAGCTCCATCCACATTGAAGACCAAGTCCTATGGTGGTTTCATGTATACTCAAACATTAGAGACCACATTTCAAATGTGGACCATTCCCACTTGAAACGAATTTTAATAAAGCATGAATCTTGGCTATAAAAAGAATCCATGAGGCTACATTTGAAACAAGGAAGACATTGCAAATTTATGTTGCTTATATAATTATTGATATCCTCTATCTTGAGCTATTATCTTGTGCAACCATAGCTACAAGCTTGTATTTGTCCTCTTCCATTGAAGATCCCAAGCACACTTCTTCATTGTATTAGAGAGAGAGAGAGTTCCATTGGAGAAAAAAAAACCCTCTCAAGGAGAGTGGGAGAACCCATAAGCTCAAACCATTCTCTATGGTGCATACTAAAAGTTTTTTCGATCGGTATATGAATATTGTTGCTTCCCTTGTATTTCTTGGTGCAACTTTCATGTGTTTTGTCTATTTTATTTTTTTTTATTATGTTTGGAAATAGTGTTTGTGTGATTGGACTAACATTCGAGCAATAGATTGTTATATAGAGTGCAACCTTGCTATAGAAAGGGACTTTTGGCTCACCCGCATGGCCAAAAATCCCAAACAATCAAGTCTACCCTACAATGATAGAAAGTGTTAGCAATGATTAAGTATTTCTAAGATGAATGCATCGATGCCCTTCACGAGATAGGTGAGAACCAAAATTGTAGGTATGAAGATACATAAATATATCTCTATAACAAGGGTATGAAGAGGAAATGGGGAACAATTTCTTGTCTGGAAAATACTCATTAACCATGGGTTCCTTGATATCTCTAAGTAGCTTTGACATCAACTCCATGAAAGGTAATGACTTCTTCGATTTTGGAGATACAAATTCCAAATCAAACTCTTGCAAAATGATGATCCATTTAGTATACTTGCCCCTAATTCAAGTCAATATATGTTACATGGGTTTAGAATACATGATTACGGTGGTATGTTGAATAAGTATATAGTGTCAAAATCTTGAGACAACATCGAAAACTGCCAATGTTGGCTTCTCATTATGGTAATACCTCAACTTAGGTCCAATGATCCCCTTGCTTAGATAATAAATCATGTGCTCTTGGCATGAGTCATCTTCATGAACCAACACAATTGTGATGATTGATTCAAATGTTGCAAGATATAAAATGAGGCCCCTACTATAATATGCAAAGATCAATAGTGGGGATAACATGGGAGATTTCTTCAAAGCATGATAACATCATTGCAGTTGGTAATCCCACTTGAACATAACTCCTTTCTTCAAAACGCACATGAAACCCTTCATTCTCTTAGTGTAATTGGTGATGAATCTTTGCAAGACATTCACCTTTCCTTGTAGGATTTAAAGTTGACTGATACAGATTTATGAGTGAAACAAAAGGAATAACAGAACGAATACAATAACACAGAGATACATAGAACAACAACAAATATCCAATGAATAATAACTTCTATTGAATAAATAAAATAGGTTGAAACTGTAAAACTGCAGAACCGAAAACAACTTGCTTGAATGGTGGTAGTTATCTCTGAGAAGATATGTGGCTGCTATGTTCATCCGTAGGAGAAGAATGATTACAATGAGGCTCCAAAGGACTTTCAAATATTATTTATGAATTCCAAAACCCTAGACATCCAAAAACCTAACCCTGGGAAATGAAACACCAAAAATTATGTGGGCCTCGATGGGTAAGTTGGTACGTCAACTTCCTGGGGTTGTAACTTTTGCATATAGCCTCTGTTTTAGGCGCGTGATAGCTCGTTGGAAAGGTCTTTTTGAGAAATACACATTATGTCATCAAACTTTGACTTTGTCTATAGGTTGACTGTGGCAAGCAAAAAAAAAAAAACTTTTTAGGACCCCAAAATGGCCCTGGAAGTACAAAAATATGTATTGACATGAAAACTTCCAAAATAAGTCAATTGGATTAGGTGGGCAGCCACCAATATCTTCCTAGAAGCTATGTAGGGATTCAAACATCCACGAAAGTGTAGAGCCCACAGTTACAAAGAAGTATAGAAGAACGTGTTGAACTAAAAGTTGTCAAGAGGAACCGGTTGGAATAGGTGGGTGGCCACCAATATCCACTTGGATCAGTCCACCCCCCATAGGAAGTAATGGTCTCCATTGCATTGAGTGCTCCCATCAGGTGAGGAAAATTTTGTTGAATTTTTCCTCAAGTGAGCCACTTGTTTTGGTGTAGGAGCTGCCCTACCTTGACAACCCAATAAAGTTGGATCCTCTGCTGGCGAGTTCCCTTGATTTGTGTGTCCACTATTTGATCAGTGGTTTCCTGTTCCATGTAGTTAGGGTTGATATCTGTTGGTGTCAATTGTTCTGTGATCTCTGAGGTGTCCAATAATGGTGGAAAATATGGTTGAAGGATGTCTGCATTGAACATTGGGTGCAAGCCAAGGAAGAGTGGAGTGTTGAGCTCAAAATCATTGCTACCCACAACCCTAGTGATAATGTAAGGCCCATAGAAAAGTGGGAGGAGCTTCTGATGGGGCCCTATAAAGCGCTCTTTCTGAAAATGTAACCAAACCTTGTCTCCTACCTAAAACTAGTGTGATACTCTGTGTTGATCATGGCATTGATTTTACTTAGCATTGGCTTTCTTTAAAATCTCATGGACCTGTTGGTGGATGTGTTGAATCTGCTCAATGAATCTAGTGTCTTTGTTGGCCTCAAACTGAACATGGGAATATTTTTCGTGTGTGGTTACAAGAGGTAGTGCAACATTAATGGGACCCAAGGGTTGGAATCCCAACCCCACTTGAAATGGGCTATGGTCGGTGGAGCTATGGAAAGACCTGTTGCAGTTGTGTTGAACATAGGGAATAATATCATCCCATGTACGTAGATGCTTGGATTTGTACATGCGCAGGATGTGCACAGTCATTCGATTGACAACCTCTGTATAGACATTGGTTTGGGGGTGGAAAGCAATGGCTTTAGTGATCTTGGTGTACAACAGTGCCTAGAGACTCAATCAAAATGTGTTGTGGAACCTATTTTCCCAATATTAGGTGATGGTCTATGGTATCCCAAAATGGACCCACACTCGTTCGAAGAAGAGCTTGGCAATATATGTCGCTGTGATGCTCTTCTTACAGGCTGTGATAATGGCCATCTTCAAAAAATGATCAACCACCAAAAATACACAATCATTGTTGTACTTGGTGGACAGAAGGTGAGACATGTAATCCATCGAGATGGATTCCCAAGGCCTCTTGGGAATTGGAAGAGGGGTGTATAAGCCTCGCTTCTTGATGGCTAGCTTGGCAATGGCACATGCAATGCAAGATATGATATACTTGCTGACATTTTTTCGAAGTTTTGGGCAATAAAATGTTTCTGTAGAACAACCATAATTTTGTCCATGACAAAATGTCTTGCCATCTGACTGTAGTGAGCCTCCCAAATCATCTTTGCACGCTCTCTTGTGGGAACACAGAGGTGGCCTAGATGGCATAACAATCCATTCTCGATGTGAAAATCGGTGACATTCACTCATGTACCCAAGATCTGATAGGTGGTGGTGAAGTTGGGGCCATGCTAATAAGGTTGGGGCCACTCAGATGCCTCATGCCCACAGGAATGGAGCACTATGGTGAGGGAAACAACGGGAGGGCGACTGAAGTAGTCAGCGACACAATTTTTGTTCCATGTTTTATACTTGACGTTGAGATGGAACTGTTGTAGTTATGTGGACCACTTTTGATGGCGATCATTCTGCGACTTCCCCTATGTCTGTATGAACTATAGAGGCTTGTGATCAGTGTGGATGATTGTCTCATTTCCTAGAATGTAATGTTTCCATTGACGGTAGGCTTGCACAATGGAATACATTTCTTTGTCATAGGTGGGGCATTTTTGGACAGTATCTGAGAGTGTCTCGCTATGGTATGCTATTAGATGACCATGTTGAGTGAGAACTATGCCTACTGCATAGTTGGAGGCATCAATCTCAATTTTGAACGGTTGTTGCAGATCAAGTAAGGAGAGTACTAGAGTTGAGCACAAGTGATGCTTTAGATCATAAAATGCTTGTTGTTGTGCTTACCCCCATGTGAATTTTGTCTTATCACTACCCTTGGTTACTTGGATGAGGGCCCATGCAATATGGGAGAATCCCAGCATGAACCTTTGGTAGAAGTTGGCAAGTCCCAAAATGCTCTGAATCTTAGTTAGTGTGGTCAGGGCTTGCCAGTCACGAATGACTGGGATCTTAGATGGATCCACATGTACCCCATACTCATCAACAATGCAGCCCAAGTATTGGACCATGTTCATTCCAAAGGAGCATTTTTCCAAGTTGGAATATATCTTGGCCTACCGCAGAGTGCCCAAAACCTATTGAATATGTTGCATGTGCTCATCCCAAGTTATGTTGAAGATGAGGATGCCATCCAGATATGCCACCACAAAAGAGTTGGTGAAGGGTCTCAATACATCATTCATCAATCTCATGAAAGTTGTTGGTGCATTTGTTAAGCCAAAGGGCATGACCATCCATTTGAAGAGACCTTCTTTAGATTTGAAAGTTGTCTTCCATACATCAATTGGTTCAATGGGAACCTGGTAGTAGCCAGAATTTAGGTCAATATTTTGAAAGAACATTGCCCCCTTGAGTTGGTCAAGAAGGTCATCAATTCGGGGAATTGGGTACCGGTTCCTGACTGTGATTTTGTTTAATGCTTTGTAATCAATACAAAGCCACCAGGTCCTGTATTTCTTTTGCACCAACACAATCGGGATTCCACAAGGGGAAGAGTTGGGTCAGATGTGCCCCTTTTGAAGCGACTCTTGGATCTGGCACTTGATTTTGTCATTTTCCATCAGCAAGTGATGATAGACTGGTCCATTAGGCATGGTTGTACCAGGGGTTAGATGAATTGGATGCTTGACTTGGCAGTGCGTCGGTACCCTGGTGGGTGAGGAGAAGATGTCTATGTACTCTTCCATGATCTCGTCCACTTGCTTTTGTTGCAAAGAGAGGCTCTATATAGAGGTCATGGATGTGGCAGCAACCTTTTGCTTACTGCAAGCATGGATCATAAAGAATATGAACTTCCCGGTCTATGAAATGACCTTACTACATTGCCTAGAAGAGATTAAAGAAATAGTGGTAGGCAACGCTACCTCTGGTATCCTATACAATTGTCTTCCCAAAGTAATAATAACACAATGGGGTTTAGACTCATACACAACATGTCACTTCCACAAATATGGTTGGCCTAAAAGAACATCACAAACTTCAAGGGGAAAAATATCACACAATACCTCGTCTTTGAAGGGATTGATGTTGTAGAGCATATGACACTATTGGTTGACACAGAGATCTCATCCTTGGTGAAGCTCGCCGAAGGTGTATGTTTGCGGGTGCAATTTTATCAGTAGGTCCAGTTGTTGAGGGGTCCTAAATCCCTTTAACTAAACAGTAGGAACCAAACCCACCACCAAGGCCCAATTAGACTCTACAACGTTTAATGGTGGAATGGTTCTCCAGATCTTGCGATCCAACCAATTAATCGATGGGATTTACATAGTGATCGATAGAATGTCTTCTTATGAAAACTCATCCTTCAATTCCGACATTCTCTTTTTGTATTTTCTCTTATAGGTGGGACCAATAAAAGATAAAAGCCAGTATAAACCAACGAGGTAACAAAGTGGGAAAGATTAACTACTGGAGAAGGCTAAGCTTGGGATAACCCTTTCACTCTAGCATGCAAACAATGATTCTCTACCACAAGCCTAGTACTAATACATTAACCTGTTGGTGTTTGAATTATTGATTGAGGTGCGATTATCAGAAGAAAACATATATGCAATAAACGGTGGCAAGAAAAATGGTTCCCTTAGCTCTAATCATCAATCACATACTAACACAACAATTTATTTTTCATCATTAAAGACAAGAACTGTAAAAATATTGAATCATATAACTTATCAACAGATTTAGAAGCTCTTACTCATTACAAAATCCATTAATTAGATAAAATCAGAAATAATTCTTCTTTAGATCCATTCACACGTGCTTTTGATGAAAAACACAAACTTGTCTCTGGTCCTAAACAGGACTTCTCAATTAAGGTAGCTCTGAAATAATTCTTTACAAATCCAAAAATGGGGGTCTTTGCAACAACCATCGACCTCTTGCTAATAGGTCGATCCTCCTATTTATAACATACTATTAACTAAAAATAATTATTAAAGTGTAGCTAAGTAAAACAAAACTCGCCACATGGCACTTTCTTCTATCACTTCTTCAATTAGTCATCAAATGATCTCACTTGAGTGGATGACTCTTCTTGTACTCTGACTACTTGACGAAGAGATCCTCGCATGTGTTAGCATACATGAATCTATGTTGTTCCATTGGGGCCAAAAGGATCTCTCTTATCTCTATTGTTTGTGCCCGATACTTGATTATTCTGGCACTTAACTACTGCAGCATGGTTCGAGGTTTGATCAGGTGTTCCATGAACTGCAGCACTTGTCATGGCACCATGTCTACCACCTTTTCTACCTCTGTAGCCCGTGATGAGTCTTGTTCAACATTTAATTTTAATATGTTGTGCAAGTCGACAAAGTCCTAGGGTGTGCCTAATTTAGGGACGTCAATGTCCCTCATTGCCCAGTTGATCTTGGTCCAACTCTTTTCGCACTCGACCCATTTCTCTTGAATTTCTCGATGAGGTTCTTGAGCCATTTTTACCCAATATTCGACCGACTTCTTTATGTGGTTGACGTTGCTTTCCCTGACTACCCGAATGTCGTGCTCTTCGGCATCCCAACCCTATTGAACCACGTTGATGTAGTCAATCCTTTCCATGGCTTGGTGTGCTTTCTCATACCATCTTTCCATATCCTTGCACGTCGCCAGCGCCATGAGGGTGTCTTCTTGAAGCTTGACTATCCTTGCAGTGAATATGTGTCGTTCATCTGTAAATTTACTGCAGGCCTCCTGGAATTCACTTTTTAGGAACATCGCGACATGTGTGGTGTCCTGGTAATATTTCGCAAAATGGCGTAGATGTTCCAATTCCTTCATAGTAGCGGCCAGCTCCTCTTCATCCCTTTTTTCTCTGTCCAAGGTGGCATCTGTGATTTCCATCCCTACGCCGATAAGTTCAGATGTCTTGGCATGCTCTGTGTTGATCAATTTTTCCTCTCTGGTGATGAGGATGGAGTGATCTAGAGTAATCCTCCTCTTCTTGGTGGTTCTCTACATGATAGCTTTCCTTTTCCGGTCATAGGAGATGGCATGTATGTCAGCAACTTCATCCATGGGTTCGGGGATTTGTTGATCTCCCCAAGTAAGCATATTTCCCAAGCCTCCAACGGTGTATATATGTTCGAGAATGGGTTATTGAACCTATTTCATGTGTTTTGAGGGTTCATCCTCTGTTTGTTTCTCATCGCAGAGTTGAGTACTGGTTGAAATTGAAGCATCAAGGGTAGGCTCGGTACTTACTTGATAATCGATCGTTGATATGTCGATTTCCTGTTGTGGAGCTTCTTCCTTTTGTTCGGTCGACCCTGGCTCGTCCATCAGACTATCTGTTACACATTATTTTGGTCACTCTAGTGGTGTCTCTACAGTTGTGTGTTCAGGCTCTCATAAGGACCTTTTGCCTAAGAAAAGTGATTGTTGTCTTCTTCCATAAAACATATTTTTATGATGAGTTTGTAGGCTGACTATGTTGTAGGGTGCGAGAATCTTGATTCTCACAGGCAACCCTATACCTAGCCTATGAGGTGTTCGCAGTGTGCTCTATAGGTAGGGTGTGAACCTGTTTTGAAGCTTGAAAGGAAGAGGAAGTTACAAAGGTTCTAGAAGAGTATCTTCTAGAAAATGAATTGGCATTCTCATGGTTGGAATCCTAGTGACTTCTCAGATTTAGTGGGATCATCCTCATCCCTTTAACCATCTCTCCTTCTCCTATATAATGAAGGGTTTCTCAAGGAAGAGGATAAGCAAGATTGAATGGAGAATTTATGAAAGAATTGTGTGAAGAACCCTGTTTGGATTGAAGCTTGAAGACTCAATTTGTATATCAAGTTGTACTGGATCTTCTTCATGCAAGAGTAGAGTAAGTGTGTGTGTTGGAACCAAGGACCACTGAAAGGAAGCTTGTGACATCAAGGCAATCTGGTTGTATCTTCTACTTTCATTTAATATAATATAGCGGCATGTCCCTTTCCCATAAAATCACTCTTATTTTATTGCATAACTCCTTGATCACATGCATAGGTTGACATTGAATATACTTTGCTATCTTCACTTTGGTTGGTTTGTGTTGTCTTGGACCTGATCTCACAAGAGGACTGGAGAGAAGTAGGAACAACAGAGACCTAAGGAAGTGATATAAAGGTATGTCACTCATTCCTTCTTGGTAGTAGATTCAATGACTACATTTTAGAGAAAGAGTCATGTCATGTCCTATTTTGTTCTAGATCCAGGTGGATCTAGGGAGATCTGTTCGTGTCTGCATATACCGATTTATCCTGTAACAAAATTGGCGACTCCACTGGGGAAAACTCATTTTTGTTGTCTTTTGTTGGCCATTTTCTCTTGGTCTACCTTTTTCATTGCCAACCAGTCTTTGAGTCTGTAGGAGACCCTTATAGACACTCTGGACCTAGAAGTTCACTCAAAATTTTTGTCCCTTTTCCAAATTTTCATAATTTACAAACCTTCTCGCACTGTACCTCTCAGTAGCTTGTGAGAACCTTTCATTTTCGCACCCCACTGTTCATTCTAGTGCGACATCCTCGCACCCTGCCAGTGTCCAGACTAGGAGAATGCCTCATTCTCGCACTGTACTCCACTACTAGGCCGCGAACCCATTTATAAAAGTTTTGGATCAGGTCGTCTTGCCCTTTTTGATGCCCAGATTTGTTTGTTCATCTAGGAAGAACTTATTTTTCCAGTGTTTGACTATTTCTTGACTTCAAATCTTGCGGTCTATTAGTTTCCGGAGATCGAAAACTCTTCTTAATCTTTTTTTTTTACTTCTCAACCTTTTACCAATGAGGGTATAATCTCAGATTCTAAGATCTGAGTGCTTGTTTGGTCAAAATTATTTGATCAGTTTAAAAGTTGGGATTATTATTTCTTTAGATTGCTTACTTCTTAGAAAAGTTCTTTGTCCGTATACATTTCAAGAAACTTTTTCTTGACGATTTTTATTTTTATCTCCATTGAAAGATTTGATTTGGGCATTTATTGAGTATTGTTTTTTCTTTGGTTGCTTAGCTTTTCTTAGCTCCATCCCTATTTTTGGCTTCTAAAAAAAAAAAAATTAAGTCTTGTTCTTTTAAGAAATCATTCAGAAAATATTGGCATTAAAAGAGAACGAATACTGAATTTACGTTATCCATGATTGTTTGGTACTACATTTGAAAAGATAATTGCACATCGTAGTTTGCATTGTTCCAGAAAAACTCCTTTCTCCCTGTTGTAGATAAAATTCATCGAATGAAAGTTTGTATCATTCATTTCTATTTACGCAAAGTTGGGTCTAAGTCTTACAGAACACCGGTTTCATCTCTGCCTCCCTATTGAGTAACAACGGCCTTTAATAATATTACGAAATTTTTAAAATTTAACTAGTAACTTTTTCTAGGGCTCTTTTGCACCAACATTAGCTAGGCTAGAGCTTTGGAATAGGCAGTGAGACACACTCTCCAAAGCACAAAACACACAATAGTGTCTTGTGATAAGGAGTGTCAAACTCCATTTGCAGCGTTTTGTCCTGGGAAGCCCTTCTCACACAAAGGTCAAACCTGAGGTCGCATTGAGATTGACAGAGTTACTCACCCTGCTTTGTTGATCTCGGTGTAGAGATTGGACATATTACAGGGGCCACTTGAAGGTATACCCACAATGATGATTGGAAGCCTCTCAAGTTGATTTCGGGCTAGATATCCTGCCCTTGCGTGTGGATCGAATTGTCGACCGTTTCCCCATGAATCATTGTTGTTTGTGGTAACATTAGTAGCCTATCTTCTTAGGGTCTTACACAAGGTGACTGTAAAGGGGTAAGTCTTCATGATACCTGGAATCGACGTTGGCCAAACTCACTCGGGATCCTTGGACGGTATATACACGATTATGTCTGGGAGCTTGCACCAGGGTGTAAGTCCGTTAAGCTAGTCGTCAATGTAACTTTTCCACCCTAGCCCAGCCCCTTCTTGTCTCGTCATCATGACGTTGGATTTCATCACCAACTAGTGACTTCAGAATTGGAAGGTCTTGTTTGCTTGGTTTTTATTCCTATATTTTACTAGCGCGTGTTGTTTGTTTACCCAAGTTGGACATAGAATTTCTTTCGTAAGATTTTAACTCGATCATAATTGACCCTCCATGTCATTCACATAGAATGCAAGGCCTACCCCTAGAAGATCTGGAAGGTTCTCAACCCTTTCCTACCAACTCACTGTAGGGCTCTCCTCAACAGAGTGAAGTCCAAGACGTTGCCACTCCACAAGTGGAAAGAACTAACTCTTTAGAATGGTTCTGAATTACCAATTCTCGAGAGGACTTATGACTTCCTTCCGACTCTGTGAGACGTATTGTTCGAGTGAATTCTTCTAGAGAAATAGTTGTTGAGTCTTCTGGATTACCAATCGGACCTTTCACAAGACCTGAGGGTCAATATCCTTTTTGGACTACTGACATTTTTAGACAGGATCTCTTTGGCTCAAGAGCAGGCGTTGATATCACTGTCACACATGAGCTGCTCGAAACATTTGATCCAGATGTAATACCTTTTACTACTACCTATTATTTTGTTGGTTCAGATGCTCCGCCAGCTGACCACATCTTGACTATCCCCCTACAAACAATCCATTACACAATGGTCCCAGATACTACGCATCCTCACATCGGGATTACGGTGGCTAGCCAAGATCCCATTGGCACGCCGCTTTCTCCTAGATTCACCCCAACACTTCCCCCCGGATATCATGCGTTGAATGCTTCTATTTCTGCTCCTACACAAATACCATTTGGGACTCCTGGCATTTCTCCTGGCATTTCCACTCCTTCTAGGCACCATCTCTTTCCTGGTTTCTTTCTGACACTTCCTTGACCCCCTTTCAGAGGACCTCTTCCATCCTCTATCGGAGGCACCGACCCTAGTGGCACCATCCCGTCTTTCACACCTAATTACCAGATTCTTGTCAGTGGACAATTTCACAAAGGAGGCCAAACCCAATCCCCTTTTGCAGGACAAATCCCAATTGGGACGAAACCCCCGATCAGAGGGAAATCGCCACCTACCCCACCCTATGGAAAAAAAAAACCTCCATCCTTAGCCCAGTATTGGAACTATCTTATCCAAAATAATCATCACTCGACTGGGGGAACAGCCTCAAGCTAGCTCCTTCATACCCCCTAGTATAGGCCAACCATATCCAAGTGCATCCAATCCGATTTGGGGCACGAATGCTCAACCCCACGCCCCTGTTCAAGGGAACAATCCCAACCAATAAAACCCTATAAATTACCTGCCTCCACACCAACAACTGAATCTTCCTGGATCTTCACATTATATGCAAATCGCTTATGGTCCTACTGGTATACCTATGGGGCTCCCTCCCCAAAGTCACCAGTACCCACACGTGAATATACAGTTACCCTTCTTAGCCACCCTGGACCTCCCTAATCTATCAAGAATTTTAAATGATTTGATCCGTCACTCTCCTCAATGGCCTGCGATACCAGCCAAACTACCATCCTACATCCCTAAATTTGATGGTAAACCAGGAGAGGACCCGAAAAATCATGTAATGACTTTTCATATTTGGTGTTCATCCAACTCTTTGATGGATGACTCTATTCATTTACGCCTTTTTCAGCGAATTCTCACAGGTTCCACCGTGAAGTGGTATATAGAATTACCACGAGGCTTCTTCACCAACTTCAACACCCTCGCTATGGCTTTCCTCACCCACTACCAGTTACCAATCCGTTACTAAATGGGAACCGAAATTTTGAGTTCTTTCAAACAAGCCAAAGCTACTCATATCTCTGATCACATTCATGAGTGGCGACAGAGACGACGTCTCATCAAAATCAAACTTCCTGGTTAGTTGTTGGCAAAGTGGTTCACAAAATCATTCGTGAATGACATCGCTCATGACATTGCCATGGGTGGAGTTCTCATAGAAGAACAGGCAATTAGTCGTGTTCAATACCTCGACCTCGTTTACTCACAAACGGGTACTCTTTACGACTTACTCCCTAACGCACCTCGTCCTTCTACTTCTACTACTTCAACTACTCCTGCTGCTTCTCATGTAGCTGACAGTGTGATTGGCACTTTCCATGCCCAACCCCATTCCATCTAAGCCTCTAGCAACAACCCCAAATCCTTTTTCTCTAATGTTCAAAATGATTCGTCTCCTACCCCTCCCACCGGCAAAACTTCTGAGGTGAACTCTGTTCAATCTACCCCCGCCGAAAAAAATAAATCCAAAAAAGGGAAGGGTAAGAACAAGGAGGATAAAAATAATCTGCAATCTGAGAAGACCAAAACACAACATGTTGACGATAAGGATAAGCACAAACCCTGATACCCTTGTCTTATCTGTGGTGATGATCACTATACCAAGGATTGTCCAAGACGAGCCGAGGTTACTAAGTTCCTTTAAGGGACCCCGAAACTGCCTACTCCGACCGTGTTGTCACAACCCTTCCCTTCTCAAAAATAGGCCCAATTGGTCATTCATGACCAACCTTCCCCCTCCACTACATCCTATGTCTTAATGTGTACAGGTGATTCAAAGAAGAATTACATCACACTTACCACTCGAGCCAAAGATTATTCTTCCTCCAAAGAGAAGGTTGATGAAATACCTCCTTCATTAGTCCAACCATCTCCCATGACTCCACCTACCAATGATCCTCTTCATCTCGAATGACCGAGCCTAGATACAGTTATGCGCCCTCCCCCAAAGGGTGTTGTCTGAAAATCTGCTTTCAATCCTCATGCATGTGTTGCCCAGAACTACAGTATTATCGAAGATCTGGCCCAAGCATCATCTGCAATGTCAGCCCTCAAAGTCCTTCAGAGTTGTCCTATACAACAGAAGGCACTATTGAAAGGTATTGGTGGAATCGACCCTACCGATACAAGTTTAATAATTTTTGACTTGGAAGATCGCATTCCAAGGTTACCCCCTCAACTCACATTCCAAATACAAGTTATTGTCTCCGACAAGAACATTTGTAGAACAGTTATTGATGAGGGTGCCTCAACGTGTGTCGTGTCTATTATCTGCTGGAAATCCATTGGCTCTCCTCCTTTAACTAAATCCCACAACACGCTCAAAGCCTTCAATGGCTTTAGTTTTAAGCCTTACAGTGTCCTCCATTTGTTGCCTATTACGTTAGAAGGCAAAATGGTCAACGTTGAAGTGGAGGTCTTTGACACTCCTCTCAATTACAACCTTCTACTTGGTCGTCGCTGGATCAATTCCATGCGTGCAGTTGTGTCCACTCTTTTCCATGTCGTACGTTTCCCACATCAAGGAAAAGTAATTACGGTGGACCAATTATCCTTCTTTTACTCCGATGCATGTACCGGCAATGTACCTTTCATCGCAAAAACATCCTTTGGATATGAGAATGTCGGTGTCAGTCTTCTTAAAGATTCCTCTTTGATGGGTACTTTTCCCATTCCACCACCCGATGTTCCACATCCGTTTTTCACCTCGATCAATATGATTTCCACCTCTATTCGAGAAACCCTTGTGTCTTACAACCCGTGGATAGTACCCAATCCCGACGATTATCTTTGTTATGGCGACCAAATTCCTTTGAGTCCAGTCGAATCCTCTTATCAATCCATTCAATCGACAACCCCTTCTAACCCCCTCTCTTGGTGATTTATCTCCGGATCCATTCCATGACATTTTTCCTACAGATGAGATGATTATGTCTGTTATGTCCATGGAAGATACCCCTTGGGACGATGGACATCATCGTTCCATCCTCTTCCTAGAACAACACACCATTGAGAGTTACCAACAGATCTCGAACCCATCGACCGTTGTTGTCATTTATATCATTCCCGATTCTACACACAATATGTTCTACGAAGGGAACTTAAGTAATATCTCACCCACCATCCCCCTCAACATATCCATAAAACCTGGAGTTGTCGAAAATGTGCATATCGGAGCTTCGTGTTCCCATGACGAAGTTGTCACCTACAAATCCTTTTTCCAGGAATTTTTTTACATCTTCACATGGAGCTATGAAGAAATGTCGGGTGTTGACCCTGACATTATTGTACACGAGATTAAGACATACCTGGGAGCTAAACCCGTCCGGAAATGACTTCGTCCGATCCACCCACGTAAAGCAGCCGCTATCAAGATTGAAGTTGAGAAACTTCTCAAAGTTGGCTTTATTTACCCTGTGGCTCTAACTGATTGGGTTTCCAATCTTGTTCCGGTTAACGAGAAACAAGGTACGATCCACGTGTGCATTGATTATAGAGACATTAATAAAGCTTGTCCTAAAGACAACATTCCTACCCCCTTCATTGACCAGATCATCGACGATTGTGCTGGAAGTGAAATCTTCTCTCTGATGGATGGTTTCTCCGGATATAATCAAATCAATATCGTACCTACAGACCAACACAAGACCACTTTTATTTGTCCTTTGGGCACTTTCACCTAATGGAAACTTCCCTTCAGTTTAAAGAATGTTGGCACAACTTTTCAACATGCTATGTCTTATGCCTTTCATGATATAAAGCACATTGTGGAACCATATCTCGATGACTTACCAGCTCATTCCATGTGCCATGTAGATCATCCAACACACCTCCACGCCATTTTCCTTCGTTGTCGATTTTACCATATACGCTTGAATCCCCACAATTGTGTTTTTTGTGTAGAATATGGATGACTTCTAGGCTTTATTGTTTCACATCAAGGGATCAAGGTAGATCCTTTGAAGGTCGAGGCGATTCTCAATCTCCCTCCTCCTTCCTCACTTCGTCAGCTACAAAGTTTGCAAGGGAAGGCAAACATTCTATGTCATTTCATCCTGAACTATGCTAAGTTAACTCTTGGTTTTACTCGACTGCTCAAGAAAGGTTCTAAATTTGTATGGGATACCACTGCCTACAAAGCTTTCGACGCTTTAAAACTGACCTTAACCCATACCCCACTACTTTTCCCACCCAATTACAGTCGAGATTATTTCCTGTATCTCGCAGCCTCAGACTCTACCATTGCTATGGTTCTAGTCCAGGAGGATGATTCTCATGACGAACATGTCATTTATTATTTAAGTCGAAGTATCATGACTATCGAAACCAAGTATTTACATGTTGAAAAACTAGCCTTGGCCGCCATCCAAGTTGTTCAATGTTTTTGGCACTATATCCTTTTATGCAAGACTACTGTGATTTCCAACTACAACCCTATGCAACACATTCTTACACGCCAATTACTAGGGGGAAAATACTCTAAATGGATCGTAATACTCTAGGAGTTTGACTTAGAATTTGAACGTGCTAAATCCAAGAAATCCTTGGTGTTTTTCGAATTGATATGTGACCTTCCCTGTTCTGAGACGGAAAATGTAGCAGAGGATTCATTACCCGATGAATCCCTTTTTCTAATCAGTTCTAATGACCTTTTGTATGGGGATATCATCGTATATCTCCAAACCCATACTTTCCGACTCGATTTGTCTAGCACTGACCGTCGTCGCATATGCTACGAAGCCCGTCAGTATATTATCCTCGGTGATACTCTTTATAGTCGTGGGATTGACTCTATTTTTCGATGCTGCCTCACATTTGACGAAGCTGAGAAAGCCCTAAATGACTGCCATTCTGGAGCATGTGGTGGTCACATGTCTGGGTATGCTACTGCGCAAAATATCTTACGAGTTGGGTATTTTTGGCCTTCTTTATTCAATGATTGTATTATTGTTGTCCAAAAATGCCACGCTTGCCAAACCTACAACAATAAAATATGATCACGCCCTACTCTTCTACACCCTGTAGTCTCCGTTGGAC
This sequence comes from Picea abies, assembly GCA_900067695.1. Taxonomy (NCBI): domain Eukaryota; kingdom Viridiplantae; phylum Streptophyta; class Pinopsida; order Pinales; family Pinaceae; genus Picea; species Picea abies. The sequence continues at coordinate 5,291 of CBVK0100595792.1, read as the reverse complement.
CTTTTGCGAAATGGGGTATCGATTTCATGACATGTCACTCTCACTCGGTCGGGGGGCATGGATACATTATTGTAGCCGTAGATTGTTTTACGAAATGGGCCGAGGTGATGCCAACATTCGACAATACCGGAAAGACTGCAACACTATTCATATTCAATCACATCATTGCTCGGTTTGGTGTGCCTCAAGCTATCATTACTGATCACGGTAGGCACTTTAGAAACTTTATGATGTATGAATTCACCGAAAAGTTGGGTCTTCGCCATGAAAAATCAACACCCTATTACCCACAGGCCAATGGCTAGGTTGAAGCAATAAACAAAAATCCTAATTACCATGCTTCGATGAATCATAGGGATTCACAAAACTAGTTGGCACACGATGTTGTTTTCGGCATTGTGGGCTTACTGAACATCTATCAAGTCTACTACCGGGTTTTCATCTTTCCAGTTAGTTTATGGTATATAATCTATCTTGCCGATTGAATGTGAGATACCATCTCTAAATCTCGTCATTGAACTTCTCCCAAATACTTCCACTGAAGAAGAACGTCTGTTGTATCTTATGCAACTAGACGAAACCCGTCGTGATGCCACCCTAATTATAGAAACCCGGAAGAAACGCGTCAAAGCTCAATATGATAAACATGTCAAACCACACGTGTTCTCTGAAGGAGATCTAGTTCTCTTTTATGAACAAGATCGGGATTTGTCAGGAGCCAAAAAATTTGAGGCTATGTGGCGAGGTCCTTATATCGTTAGATGGGTGTTGGAAAAAGGAGCCTACGAGTTAGTGGACTATGATGGTATCCCTTTGAGTGAACCCAGAAATGGGCTTTACTTAAATAAGTACTATGCTTAGATCATCTATGCATGAGTGCTTGTATTTTATTGTATCATAATTTTTGTGTGTTACTTTAGTGTGTTTTTTCGTTATTTGGTTTCTGCCCTCGACCGCTTACCTTGCACTGAACTTAGTTTCTAGATGTCGAAGTCTTCGCTACCCCACATTGGCTTTGCCGATGGCGCTAGTCATAGTACTCAGAACTTAGCTTCTGTTGCATGGGCAATTTACGCACCTACAAACAAACTCATCAGTCTACGAGGTGTTTGCCTCAATCGTGCGACCAATAATATCGTAGAATATAGCGTCGTCATCAAATTGTTGATTGATTCTATTTCGCTTGGTATCTGCCACCTGGTTATACGACTCAATTCGCAGCTAGTAGTACTACAGTTAAGTAATGTCTATGTTATCGGAAGTCCTACTTTATTAAGGGTATATTTACGAATTTGCCTCTTGGAACGTTATTTTGATTATATCAAATATCAGCACATTCCCAGATGTCTAAATACATTGACTAAGGCCTTATCTAATTATGTGTTAGATAGACATTTGGGACATTTATGAACCAATCACACATCACATGTATTATACAACACAAAATAAGCCGGTAGAAGCCGTATATATGTATATAACGATCAAATTTTTTTACAAAAGGTTTATGTCCAAAGATCAAAATCTCAAAATATGAAGCCCATAGCTTCCATAAAATAGCATCACGGATGACGCTCACGATAACATACAACTGCTTGGGCTACCCTACGGAGCATTCGACTGAGAGATTTGGACATGCCCACAATATGGCACTGATAACGTCTTGGGATCTCTCCAATAGTGATGTCTGGGACATCTGCAGTCAGTCCCTCTAAGTTATGTTCAATCGCCTCGTAGTCCTCAGCATCCCATCTTGCCACTGGAGCCACTTCTCCTCGCCTTTGAATGGGAGATGTCCCTGGCGGTCGATACGGCCCCACATCTGTGTTGTCAAAAGAAATTTTTTATTAGGATCGAAAATATAAAAACATTGTATATAATAAAATTTGCAAAAACATTTAAAAAGAACAAACTGTGTACTTCTCACCTAAGTCACCCCACTGAGCATCCTTAGGTAGGACCAAATCTGGATCTCCTCAGAAATCCAAATCGGCATATGCATAGTCATCGATCATCAGCATCTGGGGCCTCAACCAGTCAAAAAATGAATCATTATATTTGATTATAGGCCCCATTACGTGCCAAGCCATGAGGTTACACCACCTCAGCATCCTCGAATCTTGTGGATCCGGTAAACCCCAATCTACTTGTAGACGTAGCAATGGGACCCTCTCAAGGAAGAAAGACACCAAAATCGACCCATACCCAAACTACTTTAGGTCGCCCCTTCTACACTTGGTCAATTGCCTTTTCATGCTACAGAGAACCGCATCTGACCAGTTAAAAACTCAAGGCTCTGTGCACTCTATTACATATTGGAAATATCTCTGGAGAGCCATGTGCGGAGCCGCGCTCCCAGTCATGCGTGCAATGGTAAACAAGATAGTCCGTAGGGTCAAATCTTGGACCCCACAAATGGAAACCTTACCCTTGCTTCTCTCTACCTCAAGAACACAATGTCGACGAACATACTCGCTCATAGGAAGTCCACCACCCCTACCTCCGATCAAAATCACATGGGATCCACATCGTGACAACCCCATCAGAAAATAGATATCCTCGATATCTAGCAAAAGCGTGTGGACCCCTACATGAAATACCTATTGGTCCGCATCCCACATGTGGACCAGGTACTCTAACAACCTGAGTTGGGCTCTCATGCCCGGGATCCTAAAAAAATTGAAGACGCCACATTCCTAGAGAGCAGCAACTATATGCAGATCATTTTCGGCAATGGCATCATCCTCCTCGTGTTCCCTTTCCCTCCATTCCAACATCATGATGATCAATACCTGCAATGGAGTCATGAGAAGGAAGTCAGAAACTCATTTTAACCTCTTGAACAAATTTTTATTGAGCAAAACCACACACCAAAATCTATTTTTCGGCCCTCGCAGGTGAAGCTTTTGCACAATGCGAGATTCTCGCAAGTGCATTGAAGCCCACCTGTAAAAATCTTAGATTCTCGCAGGTCCCGAATGCCCCACCTGCGAGAATGCTTGAGCGCACCTACCAACCCTAAAATGGACTCAAAACTCTAAAATTTCCAATAAAAATCAAAAGTAAACCATGTAAAAGTTGAAAAATCAAGAGATTACCTCGTTCGCCGAAACCGTTTGCTAAGTGATTGCTTGTAGCTCCCGCAATCGACTGATGAAATTTGAGAAAAAAGGGAGGTGTGTTGGACAAGTTTTTGCCAAAGTAACAATGAAATGGTAAAAATCCCTTTTTACCCATATTTATTCACCTTTTTACTATTTTTCGTTGATTTTTATATTATTTTTATTATTTTTGTCTAAAAAACTAATACCCTAATGGTTTTGTGAGTATGTTTTTTTGCAGATAGTTGACCTAGAAGTCCAAACGACGGTATACGGGCATTTTTTCTCTTTTTATATTCGCCACATGAATGAGTACCTTTTTAGGGTTTTGTAAGGAAAACCTCGAGCTCAGTCTTCGTTCGTTCTCACGCTCAAAAATAGATGAGAGCATAACCGAGTATACTTTTGTCGTCTTTTCGTACTCGTTATGGTAACACAAAAATGACAAAAACAAGGGAGTATCCTTTAAGCTCTTTTCACGCTCCATAAAACGAAAAGATTGTCGAGGGATCTTGTTCTTTTCATGCTCGTAAAAGTATTTGAAGAAAATGTTCAATGGGTGATTGTTTATCACTTTTTCGGTCTCATTGAAGTAATTTACAAAAAAGGAACTGGGAGAGTTTCTCTTTAAGTGTTTTTCAGACTCTCAAAACATGAAAAACGCCCGAGTTTTCTATCTTTGGACTCGTTAAACAAACATCGAAAGGCCCTTACGGGACTGAACCACTCCTTCTTAGGGTTCGTTAAACATACTCCGAGGGACTCATTCGAAGGATGAGCTTACATCAACAAGCATATGTTATCCTCCTCAAGCTTGTGTAAAAATAAAGAGAAGCATATGTTATCCTCCTCAAGCTTGTGTAAAAATAAAGAGGTACTCGCCATAAATGGTGGGGGGGATTTTGGGAAAGGGATATGTTTCGGTATTTGTATAAGTGGCAGTAAGCGTTGCTCTTGAACATGACACTCCCTGTTCGTCATTTGAATCTGGGTTGGGAAATCCATTTGTCTCTCGTCTGACTTACTACAAGGTCATATCTTGGGTCGTCTTTGAGTCAATGCTGCCAAGACCATTGCCATGTCATTCATATGTTCAAGACCAATCCAAACAAGCCCTCCATTGAGTTGGCCATCTGCAGTTGTCCATTATTACCATGTTGGCCTTCCCTGTGTTCATTTCAAATCATATTCGTACTTTCACTTGCCCTCAAAATCTATTACTTATTTCGTGTCATTGATGGGGGATACATCAAGGCCCTCCTGCAACGAGTCTTTTTCCATCGACTCCAACTCATTATCCGGGAATAAGACTTAGAAATCATTTAGTACCTTAGATCCTGCATGCCTTAATGGAAGGTCTCTTCGCTTTTGACAGTGGATTCACATCATTGGTCCCTGATCGAGAGATTCCACCGAATGTTCGACTTCAACTCATTTATTCACATTTGTTCATATTGTACTTAGGTACCTTGGGAGTCATTAACATCAATGATGATTTCCCTCGCACTTGTTAACGGTTTTTATCAATGATCGGTAATCGAGTGGTTTCTACCGTGTTCGACTTCGACACATGTAATCACATGGTTAGATTCATACTTTTCAGACGACAGGATTGAAGACCCTGGGTCTTATCTTTTGGCCCAGGTTGCGTTGGAGTATTTATGATTTGTATTGATGCATGGATCCACTTTGTATGTCACATGGCTATGTCCTAATCGGTGTCTTCTAAACACATAGATCCACAGTGTATTCTTGGTGGCTATGTGGTATTTTGGCAGCATGGATCCACTTTGTATGTCACGTGGCTATGTCCTAATCTACGCCTTCTAAACACATAGATCCACAATGTATTCCTGGTGGCTATGTGGTATTTTGGTGACATGGATCCACAATGTATGATTGGTGGCCATGGCCTACATTTATGATTTCATTCATTTGTGGTCTGAGCATGGGAATTCCTACCTCAGTTTTGGTATTATATTCTACAGATGCTTGATTGTTTGCGGGTTTTTGATTAGGTGTGATCCTTTTTTTTGACACACACACGCATTTTACAAAGTATTTCGGTTGTCGTGAGTTCCAGCCTCATACTTTGGAAGGCATTCTGTTACACAATATTTTGGTCTCTCTGGTGGTGTCTCTACAGTTGTGTGTTCAGGCTCTCATAAGGACCTTTTGCCTAAGAAAAGTGAT